>PVKA01028332.1:0-29512 GCA_004027165.1 Ctenomys sociabilis
CCCCTCCACCCCTGTCCCCAACACCCCTTCCAACCTCACCTCCCACCAGACCGACCCAAGGACTTTCTTTTGCTCAGAGCCTCCAGCGGCTCATAAATGCTCTGAGGGGGATGGGCACCTCTGGCCTCAGGAACTCTTACATGGCATGGAGACCCCCGAGCTACCAGAACTCATCTCCTGATCTGAAACTGTTCTCAACAGACCAGTGAACAGTTCATCTGAAATAATAAATGCATATATTTATAAATGTATATATACATGAGGAAAAGTTTTCTGGCCTTCTTTCTGTCTGTCCACCTACACACAACTCAAGCCTGCCTCCATCACATCCATCCTCTCTAAAGGGACGGAATGTATGAATGGTTTTGAGTTTTTTAAACCTTACATTTTAAAACTGAAGTAAGGTGACCTGGGACCTTAGGCTTGGCATAGTCTGTATTTCACACTTAGGAAACTGGCAGAGGTTAGCAATGAGGGACTGAATCTGCATAAGTGAATAAGAGGAGAGGCCAGGTGGCACACCTAGGAAAGAAAGGGCGAGGGTCAGAGTCTTCTAGGACCTCATGTTTTCTAAGTGCCACTGAAAGACACCCACTGAGAGGCTGCTGCATGGAAAATTAGATTTCCCAGCACAGGATGGTCACAAAGCTACTGAGCAGCCAGAAAAAAACCTCCACATCAGTCAGACGCAGGTGGCTGGCCAATTGAACATCGCCCATCCAAGTTCCTTACTGACCTGTGGCTAACTGTATTTCTGGACTCAGGTGAATTTAAACTATTTGCTAAAGCTTTGCAGCAGTGTGAATGTGTGTATATCTTTTGGAGTGGCTTAAATAAGATCTTAAGATCTTCTTTCCCAAGGAACAGGAACAACTTAAGTGCTAAGTATATAAAGATATCACAATAAACACTGTTACTAAGCTGAGCCAACAGCTTGGTCCTCTTGACCCTGGATTTCCTCTCTTTTCACTCCATCTTTCCTCTACCCTGTACCCTGAGAGGGTTGGACCCCACACACTTTACACAACCTTGGTTTTATCCAAGGTATATAAATTCTATTCTGTGGAAGGGTACTTTGAAGGCAACTGCACCATCCTGATTTTCTACAGAACATAATTTTAATCTACTGTGTTGACAAATGCATGTGAGTTGGGCTTGGGGAGCTAAATGCTCTAGCTATCTTGATAGGAAACATACACTCAATAGGGTAGAAGGCGAGTCCTACAAATATTCTGGAGCCTACCACATTGGTAAAACTAGAAATGTGTTGGTTTGGGTTAGCTTGTTATATAGGCTGCCAAAAATGGACTGCTTCCCCATGGGGGATAACACTGATAGATGGTGGCAAAGGGAAACTCAATGCAAAAGCCCACACACATTATATAGGAGGAAGTGGCCTAACATTAGGGTATTTGCAGATTTATGGCTTAATCTGAGAGGAGCAAGATATAAGTGATCAGGCACAAGGAAGTCTTTAGGACTATAAACATATACAACTATTGTTGGCTGAGAAATAGTCTGCAGGAGAGGCATAAAGATGAATCTGTGGGAGCAGATACAAAGGCAGAGAATAATCATTTTTGTAGGTTAATAGTCAGTAGAGTATATCATTGCAAAAGAGGCCCTGAGCAACAAAGTAGACCAGTAGATGCCAGTCAGTCTTTGCGCTTGGCCACCCCAGTACTTATTCAAGTGCACAGCAGCAAGGGTGGTTACAGTGGCCAAGCTGGAGACCTTATATGAGCTCCAAGGCTGACTTACTGCATGTTCAGAAGAGATCAGCACTGAACCTTGATGTATCTTTTGAAGAGACCTTGGTGGCAAATTGAACACATGGGTCTACCCTATTGTCAAAAACATGTTTCACGCTTTGAGTGAAAACAAGGAGTTGGATGCCTGGCATGGCGGCGCATGCCTATAATCCCAGCACTCGGGAGGCTGAGGCAGGAGGATTGTTGTGAGTTAGAGACCAGCTTGAGCTACAAAGTGAGCTTAAGGCCAGCCTGAACTGCATAGTGAGACCCTGTCTCAAAAAGACAAAAAACAAAACAAAACAAAACAAAACAAAAACAATGAGTTGGGAGTGTGTTCTGTGGACTTGCCTTTCTTGCCTGCAGTGCCTGCAGTGCAGCACATCAGTCTCCAGAGCCACCCAAGTTTTGTTCTATTGATACAGGGTCCTGCAAAACATCACCTCAGACCGAGGCACTTATTTACCACCTAGCAATATAATGGTGGCACGTAGCCACCATTACTGCATGGTCTAGAAGATACTGTTTCAAAAGAGCAGCAAAAGCCCTCTTAAAGACCCAGCTAAGCTGTCAGCTTGGAGGAGACACCCTACTGGGATGGGGCCCTTCAGGGTGTGGTATACAACTCAGTTGTCAATACAGAGCTCTGTATCCAATGTCCAAGAGCTGATACAGGAGTGTGTGCTTAGTGATGCCCTTGTGGAATTTGCATTTCCTCTCTGCAACTGTAGGCTTTATGAATGGAGGTTTTCCATTAAGTGACACAGTAAGTTTTGCAAGAACATAAAGCTATGATTGCTTCTTCAGTTCTCTATGTGCTAGTAAACTGGCAAGCAAAGTGAAGAATAGCATTCTGAAAACAGGAAATTGTCCCTGATCAGAATTAGGAGGAAAGAATGCTACTATATAATAGAACCAGAGGAATGCATTTGGGACTGTTGCCCAAAAGAACTGAGTGCTCTTTGGGTTGATTCAGATAGAAATCACCAATCAGTGAAGTGTAGCTCTGGATCAGCTTTATTTATTTATTAATGTATTTAGTACAGTGTCTACAGGGTCTCACTGCATAGATGGGACTTGTAGTGATCCTCCTGTTTTCAGCTTCCCAAGCGCTGGGTTACAGGCATGTGTCACCATGCTGTCTCAATCACCATCTCAGCATGCCTCTGGGGCGGGGCCAGCACAACTCACTGGGGATCGAACCCTGGTTCTGTGCCTGCCTAAGCAGGCACTTTAATCCACTAAGCTATCTGGCTGGTCCTTGCTATTAGTTTTAATACCACGGATTGACACCAATTAACAGCACCAGCAAGTCCTGGTCTACACTACTGCTTGCCACCACCATTTGATGCTGGCTTTCCTCGACTCCACTGACTTGGCTCTGCTGGGTGCTGGTTTCTGAACCTCTTCAGGGCTAACAGGCCCTAGTGTTTACGGCTCTCTTTTTTAAAGCAACTACTCTGTCCACTACCCAGGGTAAGAGTGCTGAGTAGATTTACAGGACTTTCCTAGATGACTCATGAGCAGATTTTAATAGGACCTCTGCAGCATTACAGAGTGGTCAGCACATCAGAAAGATACTCCGTAGAGTAATCTGAGAAGTGTGAGGAAAGTGCTATTTATTAGCAGCTGCAGGCTTCTAATTGGTTCAAATTTGGGCCTGCTGTGCGGTCCAGGTGCAGGCAGGCCTGCGATGACCTAAGAGGCTGTAGGACATCCAGGACTGATGCAGCTGTCATGGTGACAGTTTGACAAAATGCCAGAGTTGCAAAATATTTGATTAACAGCTATTTCATGTTCATGAAAAATAGTGGGGTTAAAACAGGAATCTTCAGGAAACTGTGCTCAACCCAGTTTACTGAGGTTTGGGCAGGTTAGGGGTGTTGATCATGAGCGCAGATTATGCCTGCTGTGATCTTACTCATATTTGAGCCAAGTGTTTGGAGTAGTGAATAGGAAAGGTGCCACTGTCTAGGGTTGAGCTGCACTTTCCTTCACAGTGGCCCAGAGTGGCTGTGAAGCGCTTCATGGGACACTAAGGCAAGAAGCAAGTTGTCCCAGTTCATTCTCCAGGAAGGGCAAAGGGAAGCAAGGCGAACCACACCTCCTTCTCTGTCTAGCACAGGATGAAGGGGAAAGTGAGGCCCCTTTTGTCTCAGTGCTTAGGTGATCCATATTTTTTGTTTTTGATACAAGGTCTTACTACACAGCTTGGACTCGACAGTGATCCTGTTTCAGCCTCACCAGTGCTGGGGTTACAGGCGTACATCACACCTGGTTTCGTGCCAGCATGAGGCACTTGGGGTTCCAGAGCCAGCATGGCATGTCGTTCTGGGGATCAAACTTGGGACTTTGTGCTTGTCAGGCAGGCACTTAGACTGCCAAATTATTTCCCCAGCCAGGCAAACAATACAGACCGATAGAACTGATAGCCAGGAGGTGGTGGTAGAAAAGTGAAATGTGTTTCAGTTTCCAAAAGGATTCAACACAGGGGGTTTTCCTGTTGTGCTGCCTTTCTAGAACATGTGATCCTAGTGAAAAAGTTGGGGGAGCTCTATCTTAAGGTTAGAATGAACCACTGAAGTAGTGGACCTGAGCAGAATGTTAGTTGCTGATGCTGCTGGCACTGCCTGAGCATATCTCAAGTGTGGACAAATAAAACTCAGCTGCCCTCTTCCCCAGTGAAGTGCTCTAAATACTTTGGAGCCACTCGACTCCCTGCTTACCTCAGACTTGGCTGACCAGCACAAGAGGTCCCCGGTCTTGAGGCAGGACAATTTGGGGGCAGTTTATCCTTTAGAGCTTTCCTGAGAATGGGGGTGATTTGAGATCCTTGCTCAGCTTCTCACTTCCTGCACTTTCTTATCTCCTTACTCATCCCACTAAGATGTCCCACTTAATGATCCCACTAAGATGTTGGAACAGTTACCTTTTTAGACCGTATCTAGCAAGCCTGATTAAAAAAAGTAATGTAAAATTAATACTGATAGTGAATTTTATTTTATTGTATTTTGTTGGTTGAAATTTTTGTGTGGCTGGCTCAGCTCACCCTGGGGGTGGGGCTGGAGTGGCATGTGGCACCAGGGATCAAACTGTGGTCCCTGCGCCCTTGCCTAACCAGGTGCTTTAAACCACTGAGCTATCACACTGGCCCCGAAATGTTTTTTAGGAGAGGTTTATTTTTTGGTTTTGTTGTTGAGGACTGAACCCTGGGCTTCCAGCTGCTAGGTAAGTGTTCTACTGCTGAGCCAAATCCCCAGCTGCTATTTATTTCTGGTCCAGGGAATTGAGCCAGGCAGCTATATTTCCGACCCTTGATAGTGAATTTTAGGGAGTTATGTTAATCCCAATAAGATCATTTGCATTAAAAAAAAAAAAAAAAAAAAAAAACTTCCTGGGCTGGAGTTGTAGTTCAGTGGTAGAGTACTTGCCTAGGTTTTATCCCTGGTATTATAAAACATAACTAAAGGAGGAGCCAGGGAGATGGCTCAGTGGAATAAGCGCTTCCCTGGCAAGTGCAAGGGCCTGGGGGGAAAAAAAAAAACCTATGGATTTTCTTTTCTTTAAAAAAAAAAAAAACTAAAACCACTTACTTAAAGTGGAAGCATCAGGGAGGTAGCTCAGTAGAATAAGCACTTGCCTGGCAAGCACAAGGCCGAGTCCAATCCCTGGTACTGCCAAAAAAAAAAAAAAAAAGTGGAATCATTTGTGTTCTGGAGCTCCAAAAATAATACCTACACTTTTAAACCAGTAAATTCCATGGAAATGGTCTCCTTTATGGTCAGTCAAGCAGCAGTGGACCTGAACAATGTGGTCAATGCAGAGTTAACACAGGCTCACCTGTGGCTGATCAAGGCAGTCTCCCTCATTAATGTGTATTTTTTTCTTAATGTACATTTACCCAGAAAGAACACATAATTGTAATTCAATTTTTACTATAAAAACAAACTAACAAAATAAATTAGTGTAATAATGCAAATAATTCCATAGATGACAATAAGAGCATACTATCAAGCCATGGTTCCCAGGGAGGGAGGAAAGGCAGCTTTCCTCTAGTGCCTCACCTTGATCACCCTGGTAGGCAGTGATCACCTCTTCCTAGAGTAACAGAGAAAACCTTCCCATTCTGAGAGGCTCTAAAGAGAGCGCTATGAAAATCATTTTCCTATGATCCAGATGGGTGCTCCTTGCAATGTGGTTGTACAATCTGATGTTTGCCAACAGTAGTGTTTGTGTGTGACCAAATACAGCTATATACCTGACAACTGCTTTAACTTAACTTAAATGTCAAACCTGTTCCTGTAATGTTTGCCTGACCTACAAGATCTGAAACAGTAGGTGCTTAAAAAACTACAATCTGTCTGCTTGAAAACATCTTTTAAATAGTTGGTTGTTAAGAGCTACAGGGGAAAAGAACCAAGCCTCACATATTCTGCAGTGGGGAACTGGTATAACCAGGGATATACAATTATTCTCTTAGCACAAGTACAAGGAATAGTCCCTGAGGTCACTTTTGGGAAGAAAACAATCCAACCATCTGAAAGTCTATTTACTAAAGAGATACAGTGCTTCTGGATTCTCTCCATTGTTGGCTGGGGTGGGCAGGGAGGTGTGAAAGACACCAACCCCTAATTCAGGTGGGACTTCATGCTTGTCCAGTGTGCTGGTGCTGACCTCATCCTGTACCACAGAGGCGGACAGTAGAAGGCTGAGTAGGGATGGCTTGGAGAGGTTCTCCATTCAGAGCTCCAGGGTATTTCCAAGTCAGACCCTACATCAGTCACAACAGGCTGCCCTCTGATCAGGACAGGGACAGGTTCTTGACTGGGCCACTCTTATTTTGGTCTGGTACATCTTCTTTCTGCTCCAACTTGAAGTTCTGTGAACAAGGTCATAGGTGAGGCCTGGTCCACATTTGCCCAAGAGTAGTTCTGATCCACTTACAAGTAGCAAAGGAGGGTAAAGCCACTAGATCTGGTTGTATTCCACACCTCTGAAGTGAATGCCTGCTTTTTCTATCCCACCCTATATTGGACCCTACCTACCTCAAGCTCCTCCAAAACCTCATCCATGAAGTCCTGTGAATTCTGCTTGTAAGATACAGCTAATCGAATTGCATCATTGAAGAGCTGCGGGTTACAAGGAGATTACAGCAGCAGTTAGGAGGCTCTGCCCCCACCAAAGCTGTCAAGTTTACCTTTCTGTTTACCTTCTCCCCATTAACCTGACCCTATGCACAATGAATTTCTCCTTCAACAAGCCCAGGCCCTCCTGTGGCATGTACCCATTTTCTGTCCTTCCCATCCCTTCCCTTCCCAGTCT
Source organism: Ctenomys sociabilis (assembly GCA_004027165.1). Lineage (NCBI taxonomy): Eukaryota > Metazoa > Chordata > Mammalia > Rodentia > Ctenomyidae > Ctenomys > Ctenomys sociabilis. The sequence continues at coordinate 7,074 of PVKA01028332.1, forward strand.
CTCTGTAACTGTACCACTTCATAGACTACCTCTGAAATTGATCATTACCTTCACAACATTGGTACCATCAGCAGCTGAGACAAAGTACAGGGGCAGAGAAAATTTCCTGGCAAAATTGAAGCTCTTTTGGGTCACTTGTAGGTCTGCTGCAGAGAGAAGTAGGACAATGTCCATTCAGGGAAAAGGAAAGCGGTTGGGAGGTAGTTAGTGGAGATGCCATGCCAGAAAGGGGAGACAACTAGGGAACATGTCCTCAGAAGAGCTGACAGGGATCTGTTTCTTGGGATGAGGGAGGGTTGGCTCAACTGAATTTTTACTGGGGAGGGAGCATCTCCAGAAGAAGGACAAATACTGAAGGCTGCCCATGCCAGGAAGGGAGGAGGAAATGTGTATGGTGGGTCCCAAGTCACTTCACCCAGATGCAGGGGTGGCCCCACCATCGATTTTGTTGGCTACCACGATGCATGGGATCTTTGGCCTGAACTCTCGAAGCTCTGCGTACCAGGTGCTCAGGTTTTTATAGGTGACTTTCCTCTGTACATCGAAGACCTGCAAAAGGCAAAGGCAGGCAGCATGAGTGTGTCAGAGTCTCTGCTTGCCACCCACACGTGAATTACACACCCAGGCAGGTCAATGTAAGCACATGACACAAACTAGGAACTTAGACCAGCAGTCTCAGAAAAGAGTCCAAAAGGAACTAATGGACACATCACATATACGTCGTTCTTAGAAAAGAGGCAAGCTCAAACACCAAATGCCAGTGTAGGAATGAAATAAAAATGACTAAAACAGTCTTCCCTGTTCCTGAGGGGGTGGACTCTAGCACTACATGGCCCCTTGGGCCTTGCTGCATCACCCTCTTTTATTTAATACTCTTGGTTACAAGTACTGGAACTTTACAAACTCTTAAGACCCTCTGGGTTTAAAAGACTGTGGAAGGAGTCAGGTGATAAGCCCTGTAAAGGGTCAGGAGAAAAGAACACCTATCTGCCCATGGTCCCTACAGCTGGTGAGCGCCTGTGGGTAACACCTGTCTTTCTATCCTGGTGCCTTGCCTATCCAAACCACAGGGAGAATCCATGTGCCAGAAGTGCTCAGAGTGCTGTGGGTGCACTTGGGAAAGAACAGTCCTAATGACAGAACATCAGGTGCTGCGTGGAGCTGGTCGCATATACACAAAGCTTGAAAAATGAGAAGCATTTCAAATTTCCCCCTACCTGTTATCCCTTATGATAAGAAGACACCCACTCAGGGTCAGAGCAAGCTTGTGTATACCACAGGCAATCCATAAGGTGGGGGTAGGCTACCAAGTGCCAGGGCAGACTTCGAATACCAATAATAATGGCAATGTATCCACTCTGAGTGCAGCACCTGCTCCTCCCTCTGTGACTATAGCCAGAGTGAAGCCATGTTACTTCCAGGACCAGGGCACAGGAAGACTGTGACTCCTGCTTCAGTCTTCTGGTTGCTCACTCTTGGAATCTAGAAGCCATGCTGTGAGCAAGCTCACATCAGCCCACACTGACAACGTGCACAGAGATGCATGCAGCAGGATCTGCTGATGGTCCATGGGGTGTATGGAGGGGCCTGGCAACCCAGCCTGGGATTCTTTTCAGCTGAGGTCCTAGGCTGTATGGACTTCTGACTCAGCAGAAAATGGTTGTCCATGCCATCAGATTTTGAGTTTTGTGTGAAAGCAAGGCTGTGAATGCAGGGGCCAGGGATATAGCTCAGTGGCACAGTGCCTACCTGGCAAGTGCCAGGTCATGAATTCCATTAAAAAAAAAAAAAAAAAAAACTACCTAAAATAAAATAAAGACTTTGAATGCAGTTCTAAGAAGTTTAAATGTCTGAGACTTTCACCTGATAACAATTGGAAGGGCTCATAATTCAGAAAACCAGTCTATTATGCTAGAGGTACTCTTCAGCAATAAGATTTACAGGAGATGTGAAAAGACTCAACCCAATCTATTATTTCTTGTGTTATAAGATGGCTAACATTTATGAAAATGTTTATGTGGACCCAAAGACAAAACATTCTTTTTCAGTGACTGAGCTAGGCATTCACAAGCATGGTGGTTCTCATCCCCTCTACCTGGCTTGGTTAGGAGGACTCAGGCTGGCCAAACCACTTGTCTTCTCCAACCTTAGGCCACACTTGCCCAGAACCTTTACCCACCTCCCAGCTGGTCTCATACCATGATGCACGCGTGGGCCTTGTAGTAGTAGGAGGCATGCATGCTCTGGAACCGCTCCTGGCCTGCTGTATCCCAAAAATCTGCAATATGAACACAGCTATAATTGCCTGAATAGGCTGGGGGGAAGAGACCCACATGTCCCAAGGATTTCTGAGCATGTTTCTGTTTATAGAAACATGACATATGTGGTACAACCACAGCATATGAACACATATGGGAAGCATGTCCTCAGGACAGAGTACCTGGGGACACTATGAGATATGTACACTGGTGAGTAGGAGAGCACCAGGGCCAGAGGCCAGTGGGAAAGACAAGGCAGACTACTCGGAAGGTCCCCTCATCCCTTACTCAAGAAGCAGGACTTCCGTGTATCATGTCCACAGATGGTAGACAGTCAAGCAGGATGCACGGCCTGGCCAAGGTGGGGTTATGACCTATACACAGCCAAATCCAGTGTGGGAGACAGTGAGCTGGTTGCATTTGCTATTTCTTTACACTGGCTGAATGAGATCAAACTCTGGCAATACAGCCTCTCTATATTTACTGATTTTCTTTCTTTCCTCTTTTTTGAAACATAGTCTTTCTATGTAGTCCAGGCCGGCTTTGAGTTTGCTATGTAGCCCAGGCTGGCCCCAAACTTGTACAGGGAGTAAGGCATGTGCACTATGTTCAGGAAGTGTGCTTTTCTGAATCCTGCCCTACACACCGGTCCTCACTTTGGTACTGGATCTGCTTCCTTTTCCCTAGCCCTGGCTCCCCCTCTCATCCTCTTGATTCCATTCCAAGGACTTCCTTCTCTCTGAGTTTCTTTCCCTTGAGGCCAGGTGTCGCCCCTCTCTGTGCCGCTCACCTACAAGGATGGTCTTGCCGTCCACATTGGCTGTGTGCTTATACAGAGTCAGGGCATATGTAGACAGCTGCTGTGGCTGACTGCACCCAGGTTAAGGAATCAGATGAACAAAGGGAAGTGAGGACGGCATGGCGAGGCAGGTCTTTGGTGTGTTGAAACAGCCCACTTCCTCCTTTTCTTTTTGCAGTTACCTAGATCGTACACTGGATGAGTCTTCCAGATTGAGAATCAGCCTCTCATGGGCAAAAACTCCACAGAAGGGAAAGGGCTGCAAAGGTTGGGAATGTGTTCTTGCCTGAGGTAAAGATGAACCAGGACTTTATAGAGAAGCTATCACAGAAGAATCATCAAGTTGGAAAATACAACCATGGGAAGCTGGGGAGATGGCTTAGTGGAATAAGTGCTTCTCTGGCAAGCACAAGGGCCTGAGTTCAATCCCTGGTTGGAAAGGGAAAGGGAAAGGGAAAGGGAAAGGGAAAGGGAAAGGGAAAGGAAAGGAAAGGAAATACAACCATGGGTGTTTCAGCTCCTTCATGAATGCAACAACATAGCTGTTCTGTGGAAAATAGCTCCCACAAGGCAGATAGCTGATAAGTTTATAAAGTTATATTAGCTTCAAGTCCAGGGAGTAATGCCTCACAGTTTAATAGTAAAGCCAAGAAGACACTGGCAGAGTGGGCACGCAGTAGTACTTGGTACAAGATGAACATACACAGATCCCAGGCAGACAGACCTCACCTGGGGGTTGCCTGGGCAAGAAGCAGAGGCCTCTAAGGGTTTCCTCACCCTTTCAGTGGTCCAGCAGGGAAGCTTTTAAAGTCTCCCAGTTAGGTGAGCATGTTGTTGCACAGCAGTGGTCCCAGCTATGTGGGAGGCTGAGGCAATGACATCTCAAGTTTGAGGCTAGCCTGGGCAACTTACAAGACACTATAAAATTAAAAGGGCTGGGAATATAGCTGAGTGGTAAAACATTTACATGTGCGAGGCCCAGAGTTCAATCCCCAGCACAACAAAAACAAATAAACAAAAGAATTTCAAACTTCTCAGTTACAGGGAGGGCTTCATCTCAAACTTGCACAATACAATAGTTTATGCGAGGAGAGCGATACGGTAACTCGTATTTTACAGTTTATTCATATAAGAAATTTATAAAAGTCACATTCCTTGACGGTAGAGATTAGGTGAATTGCTCAAGTCAGAGGAATGCAGGAGGAAGATTTGAATTCAGGCACTTAAGACAGGCAAGTGTGCTCAGCCACTCCTATGACACTTGCCACGTAAGATCCACCCAAAGCAGCAGTGACTGCGCAATGTCACGTGTCCCACTGGTGCAAAGCCTGTGTGAAGGAAGCCTGCACAGGCTGCTGGTGCAAAGGGGTTGGGGATACTGTTAACACATGAGTATGGGAGGAGCCACATGAACAAGGGGCAGCTCAAATCTTAAAGGATACAATCCGTCCATGAGAAATCTCTCCATGAGCCTGTAAGGGGAATATACAAGGTCAGGCCCTTTCTCCTCCTTATCTCCACTTCAACTGTCTCTGGCTGACAATATGGAAGCCACAGACCAATTTCCGGCCAGTTTCCGGGCCAAGTCCCCAACTTGGAAATCACCACTACCAGCCTCTCCATAGTAAAATCACTCAAGTCACTGTGAGCACATACAGCAGCCTAGCAGGGAGTTCAGATCCATTATTTCTACCTCAGCATACTTCTGCTTTGTACATGGAGAACCTTAAGTCGGGACAGCTGCACCCTCCACATAAAAGCTTCTGTAGGTCCTCTGGGCTTTGCTTAAGATGTCACCGAAAGCAATAAGACTGTCTCTGACAATTCTAAAATGTGGAAATAGTTCTACCCACCACACTCCTTCTCTCTTGCCTGAACAAAACAGCAGCTGAAATACTAAGTATTTAACTTTACTGTCTCTCTGCTGGCATGGAATGTGCACTAGGCAGTGGTCAGATTAGTCGTTTATTGCTGGATGTCCACAGCACAGGACAGTGGAGGCCCTTACCCCTCATGCTAATATATACTATCATCCAGTAAACACGGGACTTGAACAACATGCAACAACCAATACCAATTCCATTTTGGCCCACTGAGTAGTTAGGACAACAGCTGTATACAACCCTAACTTTTTCAGTGACAATGGTATGCAACAGGAAAGCAATACCCTGAAAATTCACAAGTGTGTAGAAACTTAATCACATACTTTTTAACAGCCAATGAAACAGGAAAAAATTATAGGCGAAATTAGAATACACCTTGAAATGAATAAAAATATAAATACAATACACTAAAACTTATTGAAGCAAAATATGAGGGAGATGTAATGTACAGTAATGAATGCATATGTTAAAAATGAAGAAGGCTATGAAATTAATGCCCTACCTGCACTGCCTCATGTGCCGTTTGACAAAAAGCACTAGCAGAAGAAACAAAACAGTAAGATCAAAGTCAAAGGCCAGGAGCAGTGGTACATACCATAATCCTAGGTACTCCAGGGACAGGAGGCTCACAAGTTTAAGTCCAGCTTGGGCAATTTAGTGAGACTATATCTAAAAACAAACAGGCCACCCAAATAGCTTAGTGGATTAAAGTGCCTGGCAGGTGCAAGGGCTGGGAGCTGAGTTCGATCCCAGCCTGCTGAGCAGGGTGCACTGAGACTGGCAACTGAGACTGGGCATGGTGGTGCTAGTCTGTAATCCCAGCATGTGGGAGGCTGTGAACAGGAGGATCATTATGAATCTGAGGTACCCAATGAGACCCTGTAGACCCTGTCCTAAATACAAATAAATAAATAAATAAATAAAATACAAACAATCAAAAAAAAGGGAAGGGCTGGGGCTCTAGTCTAGTGCTCAGCTCACTGGCTCCCTGAGTTCATTCACCAGTACTTCCTACCTCTCAAAAAGATCAGAGGTAAACAAACTAGAAAAACAGAGAAATATCTACTTCTCCAGCAACAACAAAGTAACAAACTTTTAGTTATCCCAGTACCACATGAACCCTGGCCTGCCCCCAGGGCATACTGAGTCTGGTGATGGGAATCCAGATGTGGTAATGAACACCTATAATTCTAGCTGCTGGTTTAGCATGTCCTGGGGTGGGGCCGGCGGGGCATATAGGACCAGGATCAAACCCTGGTCCCTGCACTTGCCAAAGCAGGTGCTTAGTCCACTGAGCTATCTCGCTGGCCTGTTCCTATATTTTCTAAAACTTCGATATTTTTAGTTACCATTCCACACCCATTAGAATGGCTTTTACTTGGGGCCAGGGAGATGGGTCAGTGGAATAAGTGTTTCCCTGACAAGCACAAGGGCCTGAGTTAAAAAAAATAAAAAGAATGGCTTTTACCACAAAAATGAAAAATAAGTGTTGGTGAGGTAGTGAAGAAACTGGAACTGTTATGCATCATTAGTAATATGTGAAATGGTGCAGCAACTGTAGAAAACAATTTGTTGGCTCCTCATAAAGTTAAGCACAGAATTACCATGTGACTCAGCAATTTCACTCATCAAACACAGAAACCCAAACAGATACTTATATACCCATATTCACAGTAGCACCATGTATAATATTAAAAAAAATGGAAACAACATATGTTGTCCATTAACAGATGAATGGTATTAGGGTTTGTGTCTAGTTGTCCCCTCAATGCCTCATGCAGTCATTGGGGCAGGCTTCTAGAGCTTGTGACACATTCATGACTCAATGCTGGGATTATGGGAATGAGTGCTACACCCACTCTGGGGCCAATAACCTTAATACAATATAAGGGAGGGAGAGAGGCTTGCTAGCTGCAGCAGCTGATGCTTCTCCCTTTGTTCTTTGCTGTTTTCCACAGCCACAAACTGCTGCCCTCTTCCATGTGGTACTCTACCTTAGAGCTAGCAGAGTATGGACTGAAACCTCCACAAACTGTGAGCTAAGTAACCCTTTCCTCCCTTAATTCTGGGTGTTAGATATTTTGTCTCAACAAGGAAAGAAAAGTAATTGAGACAAATGGATATAAAACTGGTGTATATAAACAAGTGAACTAAGCCAACAGAGTCATATCACAGTCTGACTGTGACAGTGTCCAGCAGCTAGGCTGTGAATCCATTAAAGGGGTCCAAGCTGGCTGGCTCAAATGTTGTTAGGACATCTCTTCTCAACAGTTGCCATTGCAGGAAGGTGGTACATACAAGAATGAAGAGTTCTCTCCAGGAGGCAAGACCCATTCTTTGGATGCCTGTTTATGGAAGATGGAAAGCTATGTCACTGCTGACTCAATGCAGCCCTCGAATACTCAGAGAGAAAATGAGATAGAGAAGGATGAATGCTCCGCATAAGAAAAAAATGACATCTTAAAGCTTGGTGATAGGTGTTGCCATTACTATAAATTTCTGAATTACAAGAATATGGGTGTAACTAGGGCTGCAGAGCAACAGATAACCCCCAGATATGTTAAAGACAGGCATTAATTCACGTCTTGATGGAAGTTTTCTCTAGGTAGAGTTCCACACCTGATGGATTAGGCGCTGAATTTAGAAGAATAAGCCAATTTTTGTAATGATTACTGTTAATTATCATAGCTATCCACACTTATCAATCTTAGTGAGTCCCACAAGCAAGTACCATTACCAGTGTTGGTCAACTCATCGCTTTCCTCTCTCCATTCCTACTCCTCACACCCTGCAATTCGTTATCCCACCACCACACACAGGAGTACTAGCTCTCACTTCCTCACTCTAGACTCTTTGAACAATCTCCGAAATGACCTGCTCCACATCTTCTGTGAGGATTCACAGACAACATTCAAATTCTTTAGTCTTTGTGATGTATGAACCACCTGCTCACCACCCACAGATGCTGATATGATCTCTCTGTTCCGCCATGCATGTCTGGTTCCAGCCTTCCTCATCACCCCACAGAAGCCAGGCCCTTCTGTGCCTCTGGAGGACTTTTCTAAGAGCTCAGACCCATTCTGGATCTGACTATTCTTCCCTAACATTCCAACATACTTGGATTTGCCCACCGCGCTGTCCCCCAGGCAGATGATCTTCACGCTGTCATCAGCATTATACTTTTCCTGGTCCAGCTCAGAGGGTTTGGTTCTGTCCTCTGCCATTGGCTCCTGGCTGTAAGAGAAGCCCAGCCACTGGGTCTTGTCACTATTTGGGAAAGTCAACAAAAAGCTGCTGTTAGAGATGAGAATTCCCTTCAATCAAATCTCTTCTTTCTCCTCCTGGACAGAAGTTCAGGAAGGAGGAGCCCGAGGGCATCATTCTTCTCTACTCACCACCAATGTGCCCATTTGGCTGGCACATGCTGAGTTTTGAGGTTGTAACCTTGTCCTCACATCACACCTTCTACCTAACATGATGAAGTTTTATAAGTTCAACAGATGTTTTCTCATTTGTAAAACACTGACAAGGGCCAGCCAGAGAGCTCAGGGGACTAAGGCTGATGCAATGACCGGGTTTGATCCTCAGCATGCAAGGTGGGGTGGGGTGGGGTGGGGTGGGGTGGGGTGGGGTGGGCCCACCCCCTGGGTGTACTGAGACCCATTGTGGTGGTGCTGTAATCCCAGAGCTTGGGAGGCTGAAAACATGAGTATCACTAAGAGTCCAATCTATGTAGTGAGACCCTGTACTAAAATACATAAAATAAAATCAAAACAGACAAAAGTAGTAAAAACAGCCTGAGCTCTCATCATTAAATTAAGACCACAGAACCAAGGACGCCTAACACACATTCACTGTCAGGTGCTCTCATCCCTCATTCCCCCATCATCTTCTAACCTCCCACAATAACAAGGTATATCCCTCCCTCAACATGGATACTTCTCACTCCCTTTATGCTTTTAACTTCTATTCATTTCGATCGTTTCCTAAATGCTGAAAGTGCCACATTGTAATTACAGAGATTTACTTCCCTTAATACGACTCAGATACTCAGTTGCCCTCTGGGAGAATAAGGACACAGGCACAGGTTATATGTTGAACACGAATACGTTAGTCCTGCCAAAACAAACGCTGCTCCTCCTCCCATTCCCAGATGTACGTTACCACCACCCAGCGTCAACACCTATGTGTAACAGTATCTTTAGCCTCTTCCACTTCCCTTAACCCAAGTAAGACCCTGCAAACAGTCCCAGTAATGACGACCTAGGCAGTCTGGGGCAGTAAGGACTAAGACAGAGCTGTGCACTCAGGTGAGGGGCAGAAAACACCAAGAGGCTCCGAGGTTCCCTGCACTGCACAGCTACTGCCTTCGCACTTACTGAACAGTGCCTGGAAAGTGGCACCTGAGAGCTCTCCCCTTTCCAATCTGTAGACACGCGACCCATTCAAAAGCCAAACCTGGGGTGTCGCTCCACGTTCGAACACCTTCAATGGCTGTCGCTGTTGTCGCGATCCAGGGTGCAAACTGTCTTTCATTCGACAAATACTTCTAGGCACCCACCATGCCCAGGCAAGGCGCTCTACACAGCCGGAATTTTCCGGCTCCTTCTCTCCCCTCTCTCAGGGCCCACCGGCAGCCTCGGAGGCGAATGCCATAGGCTGAGTGCGGTCTCGCGTCAGAGCTAGAAAGACCACTGCACAGACCCCACAAGTCCCCCTCCACGCCCCACTCAGCTCCCAGACCGCAGCATTCCAGGAGCTGCTACGCAACCATGGTAAGACCCAGGGAGGGGCGTCCCGCTGAAGGCCCGAAGGCCCCCCGCCGGTGTGCGGGCTGACTAACGCGGTGCCTGACTGGCGGACTTACGGGGACATCCGGGTTCTACAGTGTCCCTCTTGCTGTGGGGGAGAAGGGGTGGGGTGGGGGTGGGAGTGAGGCGTGATGGGGTGGGGTGGGGTCCTGACAAGTGCGCGTCCCTGTCCTGTGGTGATGGGTAATCCCTTTCGGGGGGGGACGGATAGTCCCGGGCCGTTGTGGGTCCTAACGTTAGAAGAAATGCAACTTAGAACTAAAGCACAAATTAATAGGAAAAAGGCTGTTTTGGAAAGTGGGAAGATACGAAAGGATTCTGGCTTATGTGGATGGAGGGGCCGCACTCTATTACAGGGGTTCAGATTGGTCCGCTCACAAAAGCGGGAGGCCAGCCAGCGTTCAAGAAGCAGCAGAAGGGCTGAGGTCTGGTTCATCATCCAGGTTCAATAGGCGTTCCATGGGGCCGGGGAAATGGCTCAGTAGAATAAGCTCTTTCCTGGCAAGCGCAAGGCCCTGAGTTCAATCCCCGGTTCTGCCCCCCCCCCAAAAAAAAAGAGGCGTGGAGGAAAGCCTGTGGGGTCTGTGCAGTGTATGGCATCTCTGGTCTTTCCAGCTCTGACTAACCCTGGAATCCAGGTGATCATGGAGGATGCCTGGAGACTTGGGTGTAGCTGAATGTCTCTGTAAAGTCTCATGGTGTCTTAAAGGGGGATGAGAGCACATTAATGTGTTGATCAACCCTGTCAGGTCAGCTCCTAAATGATCAATGTTCCCTTATGCAGAGCTAGGAAAAGATTTATACTAACTCAAGTTTTATTGTGTTTTTAGTTACCTACTGGCCATTTGTGGTCCACTGAAGAGTCATGATTCATAACAAAAATAGCTTTTTTAAGTTCCAGAAGAAAACAATCATTTAATGAGAAGCGGGTGATGGCCCAGGACATTGCCTGGTTTCTGACGACGGTATCATGCCTGAGTCAGTGCAATCAGAAAGTCACTACAGGGGCCAGGGAGATGGCTCAGTGGAATAAGCGCCTCCCTGGCAAGCACAAGAGCCTGAGTTCAATCCCCGGTTCCGCAAGAAAAGAGTCACTACAGGTTGTAACTCTGGTGGACGTTTGTTACTAACCAAGAACCTAGATGGCCACAACTCTGTAAGAATTAGGATAGGAGCCTCACCCTCCTTCCTGGTGTAGTCATTGATTACCTCAACAGGCACCTTTTATTTATTTATTTAAATTTTTAAATCTTTTTCTTTTTGTATTTTAGGAAAGGGTCTACAGGGTATTCAGGGTCTCTCACTACTATATCGGACTTGTAGTGATCCACCTGTTTACAGCCTCCCAAGAGCAAGGCTTACAGGCCCTTGCCACCACACCCAGTCTCAATTGCTGTCTCGGTGTGACCCTCCCCCTCGGAGACAGGTGTGTGTGTGTGTGTGTGTGGAGTGTGGGGCCGGCATTGGCCAGCCCTAACAGGCTGGCACCTTTTAGATTAGCTCTGGGGCTGGACCTTTCCTAGGGGCTGCAGCCACCATGCCTTCCCATCGGGCAGGTTGCTGTGAGATTGCAATTGAATATGCTTGAGGGATGGAGAAAGAGCCACGTGTGAACTTTGTGACCAAAATGTTTATGAACTGAAAGGTTTACAAGAGTTTTCTCAGGTGACACAGAAGAAGCACGTGGGCCCCAGTGGAGTTTCACTTTTATTCTGAAGGTAGAGTGCTCATTGAAGTTTGAAGGAAGGAGCCCGTGACCTGATTTGCAGATTTAGGTTCCTGGAGATGCTGCCACACAAGCACAGGAGAAGCGCTGGTGGCTTGTGAACCGAGAGACATTTGGGAGGTAAAATTGGCTAGGATGTGATAGGTGGGAGAGGAGAGGTGCCGAATGGCCTCTAGGTATCTGGTGACTATCTCTCTTGAGTTACTCATTGCCATGATATTAGGGTGAGCCAGGTGGGCAAGCCATGGCCCTGCAGTGTAGTGTGGCTCCTCAAGCTGAAAGGTTGAACCCTCACTGGGACAGGTCCTATGTGGTTGTCCTGGGACCAGCCCACTTTGAGAGGCTGAGAAAGGTGTTCTCTGGACTGTATTCTGCAGTTTGTCTTCTGTCATAATTTTGAAGTTATGAGGGTTGCGGGAAAGTTCTGTTTTCTCCATTGTAGGGTGAAGCTGTTTACTGAGATGCCGAGATCGTTCTTGTCTTCGGAAATCCATAAACCTGAATGACTTCCTGTGGGAGAGATTTTTATAGGATTTGATGGTATACTGGAGTAATTATTAATGATTGAATGATGTACTAGAAATGTGCCATTTTGTATTTGTGGTAGGACCTCTTGCTGCCTTTTGGGACAGAGATACTCCCTCAGAGAAGGCTGCTGGGCTCTGGGTAAAGCTTCCAGCATTCTTTCATCACAGTAGTTCTCTCATTTGTATAGTAAAGAGTATGCTGTTCGTAATCTGATCATAAACACCAGGCAGCAATACTAACAAGTGTCTTCCCTTCAGTCCACTTTCTTCTCCATGGAGCAAGGTTCTGTAGGTGCATAACTGAGGAGCTGTTTTTATTAACCGGAGATACAGTGAAGGCACAACGCACTCTTATCTCTTATGTTAGTTTTTGTTGTTGTTAGCATTGGAAACTGAACCCAGTATGTTTTGCATACTGAACCCCCTAGCCCTCACACTTATATTGGGAATTCTGACTTTGTTCTTATAAACATAGTTTCAGTTTCTCACTTAGGACGCTTCCTTGCTCCTATTCTTTATATTTGCAGCTCTAGTCTAAGGATCCACTGAAAAATATTGAGATGATGTAGGAAAAATGTAACCCTTATACTGGTTCTTTTATGGCAATCCTAGCATTTTTATCACCATAAGTTAAACAAAGCCAAGTTCAGAAGAGTGTCTGTTTCTATTTATTTTTAGCCCCCAGGGCCACTAGTATCAGTCAAACTTGGCAAGTCTGTTCAGGGCTTTCCCCTTGGGGAAATCTAGGTAGCCATCTACAGTCTGTCTATCTTGATGATATACAAAATAGTCCTTAGTGCAAGAGGAACATGTCTAGATTCATCCAACTTCTGCCTTGATGCATTGCCCCAAGGCCACCAATTTTATAGACCCAGATGGCTACCTGAAGTGAGCACACAGGGATGTCGACTTGTTTACCCTGACACCTTGGAGATATGGGAGGCACCAACATGTGCCACCCCAAATGTTCCCATAGGAGTGGGCTCTGTAAGTTTCCCTTCTAATAGGCCAGGTTTCATTCTCTTCCTTGAATGTGTGCTAGACCACTATATATTGCCCATGAATCGGTAAGAACCCAAACAAGGTTTTACTGCTTATCTTGTCCATCACTGTTAGGAAAGCAGTGTGCTATCCAGTCTGCTGATTTGTCTTTCTTCACTCCCTCTCTTCCTTCCTACCTCCTGCCCTTAACTGTCTTTAATCAGATCAGCATCCTACTTATTATTGTGACGTCCCATAGTATTGGAACTGTCACCACAAGCCCAACAGCTCTTTATAGGATGGGGAGTGTGCCAAGAAGAATATTTTCATGTGTAGTTTCCCTATTGAAAAATACAATCAGTGTTATCCATATTCATTGTATTATGGCACTATTCTGGACACAGAAAGGATTATCTGTATTTCTCAGGATTAGAACTAGGAGTAAGGGTTAGAGTTAAGGTTTGGATTAGGGTTTGGATAGGGAATAGGGTTTAGGGGTTAGGGTTAGGGCTGGGGCTAGGGTTAGTATTAAGGTTGGGTATTTAGGGTTAGAATTATGGCTAGGGGTTAAGACTTAGCATTAGACATGATTAGGGTTAGAGGGGTGGAGGAGATGGCTAAGTGGAATAAGTGCTTCTCTGGCAAGTGCAATCCCCAGTTCTGGAAAAAAAAAAAAATTAGGGTTAGGGTTAAGATGTTAGAGTAGGGCAATGGCTAGTGCTGTTTTTACACTTTGAATTAACATTGAGTATTTTATTTCCAGGTTTTGAGATTTCTAGGATTTAGTATAGTAGTTAAAGTTTAGGGTTATAATTAGGGTTTAGGGTCACGTTTAGGGTTAGGACTTAGATTCTGGTTCCTTTAGGGGTTTAGTTTTTGGATTTAGGTTATGGTTTAGGTTTTCATTTTATTTTATTGAGAAATAAATAGCAATAGGATAGTTTCAATAATTAATACATTGTACATTGTCTTCTTAGTGGTTTATTCATAGTACAAGAAGCAGACAGGATATCCTGTCCAAACACTATTACTAAAAATCTTTCTACTCGTTGAATTAAGCAAAAGTAGCTGTATATCTATCATAACTATTGTCTATACAAATTCAAAATGGTCCTTCCTTTATATCTCCTTTTTTTTTTTAATGTCTTTTTGAGACAGGGTCTCACTATGCAGTTCAGGCTGTCCTTCAGCTCACTTTGTAGCTCAAGCTGGTCTTGAACTCACAACAATCCTCCTGCCTCAGCCTCCCAAGTGCTGGGATTACAGGCATGCGCCACCAGGCCCGGCTATATCTCCTTTTATTGTTTAATGCTGTCAGATACGGGTATTCCATTGGCATCTAAATACTATAGGTGTGTGAATTTAGCAAAACAATCCAACACAGTCCAGCAGTTCACAATAGCAGTGGGGACCCTAAAAAAAAAAAAAAAAATAGTGGGATATTCGCACAAGTTGTTGACTTGAGCCTTTCACAGCTCAGCATATTAATATGGTTTTACTTAATACACCTAGTTTTTATACTTTTCTGTTGGATGGTTAAGACCAAGATAAAGCAAGACCTATATAGCAAGAAATGAAACTTTTTTTTTGGTGGATCCGGAGATTGAACTCAGGCCATCGCGCTTGTCAGGGAAGTGCTTATTCCACTGAGCCATCTCCCTGGTCCCAAGAAATATAACTTTTTTATCTGATAAGTTCAGTCACGTACCCTCAGTCACTATAACCCTCTACCACACTTTGTAGATCCTTTGTCAGTGTCAACCTTGTGGATGATTCATAGCCATTGCTTGACCAATTTGCTCTCTGTGGAAGCCTATGAGAATGTTTTCTCTCCATGTGACTCTCCTTAGGCACACTCTACATCATCAGTCACTTTCCCCTGTGGCCCATAATCTCCTTGATCAGAAAATTTGAGACACAGCTATGTTACATGATGTTACAGTACAGGTTTTCCTATGTCCTGAGTCTTCACTGACCTCGAAAGGCTAGGGCCGAAATTTTGGCTGATTTTGCAGCCCTTCCTTTTGTCTAATTTTTGATCTGCAAACTTAGGTTGTTAATCCTCCAGAAGAGAAGTTTATTGTTACCCTGCAACATATGCAGTTTGGTGTGGTTTAGATTAATGCTTGTATTTATGTTAGGATTTGGGTTGTTTTTGGGTTAGGATTGGGATTATGGCTAAGATTCATCTTGAGGTTGGTATTTGGGTTAGGGTTGGTGTAGGGTTAAGTTTGGGGTTACAGTTAGCATTTTGGTTCAGGTTAAGGATGATCAGGGTAACTGTTAGAAGATAAAAGTTTTAAATGTCTTATACTTTCACTTCACTTACTACGGGTCCAAAACATTTGCTTCATCACACAATTTTGGGATAAAGATATGTAGAGTGAGTTTCAGTTAGAATTTCTAAAATTATGACATTGAATAATTCTTTTGTTTTACTGCAAGGTCAAGAGGTGGCGCCCATCTCCCGCTGAACTGAGCTCCTCCTGCGCTGAGTCCTCACAGCCACCAGGGGGCATGCACTCCCTCCTTTTCTGGCTGGACACCAGGGTGGTTTCTGGAGGCCCCAATTCACGGACAGGGCATATTTTGGTTTCTGCATCATATGCGAAGTCATGTGTTCTCTTTCTGAACTGGGATTATTTCATTTAACATAATGTCCTCCAGCCTTATGCATGCTGTTGCAAATGACAGAATTTCACTTCATGACTGAATTTCATTCCTTTGAGTGTATAGTCCACATTTGCTTTATACATTCATTATACATTCATGCTCTTAGAAATTTATGTGAATTCCTTATCTTGCTTATTGTGAGTAGTACTTCCTTAAACATGAGTAGGTAGTTATCTCTTCAACATACTGATTTTCTTCTTCTTCTTCTTCTTCTTCTTCTTTTTTTTTTTTGGTGAAACCACAGATTGAACTCAGGCCCATGCACTTGCCAGGGAAAGGCTGGCTCATTCTACTGAGCCATCTCCCCGGCGCATGATTTCAGGTCAGAGGATCCCTCTATCTTCCTCTGATTCTCTCTTGTGTCTTCAGAGTCAACAAAAGCCTCTTTTAGGGGGCCAGGGAGATGGCTCAGTAGAGTAAGTGCTTCCCTGGCAAGTGCAAGGGCCTGAGTTCAATCCCTGGTTCCACCAAAAAACAAAAAAAAAAAAAACAAAAAAAAAAAAACCAAAAAAAACAGCCTCTTTTATTATTCCTGTCTCTACTGAGCTGCTGGAAAACCTAACATTTTGGTGCTGTGACTCAGATAGACAATGTGTGTGGCTCCTGGATCCAAGTTCTAAGCCCCCTTATTAACCCAATTTCTCTCTTCTGAGGTCTGCCTATTTGCTATTCCTAGCCTGCATCCAACACCAATCCACATGGTACTGCATAGGTGTTATTTCTCATTTCTCTGGGTTTTCCTGTTTTAATTTCTCTCATTCACAGTCTCAGAAATTGTGGGCCCACATCAGGAAATTTGCTGTGGGAAGCTGCCCTCAAGTTCCATGGGCAGGGTTACTGCCTTCATGCCCTAAGGCAGAGTGATGCCCTCCCTCTGTTTGACTCTGTGATGACTGAGACAGCAGTTTGAGGTTCTCATCCCTTAGCTCACTTTGAATTTGGTCCCCATGGGAGATATTAATTCCCAGCCCCCAAAAGACACCCCAAGGTATGGCTCAACCATAATCTTGGCTCCTTTGGCCTCTGGGAGGTCAAATTGGCTTCACTATAATATAAACTTGGCAATGGCAGCCAGTAGCCTGAGGGAAAACTTTTAACCCCCTAAGACTCTTGTTATTGTAACAACAAAGGGCCAGAAATCCTATAAAAGTCTTTGTTGACTTTGAAGACACACCTATCTCCCCAGGACCCACAACCTGCCCCGCCTCCTCTGTAGGGAGCTGTTTCTGGTCCTTGTATCAGTCCATTAAGTTTAAATTTGTAATCCCATAGATAAGTTATTGGAATCCCTTTAAATTAATTCCATTCTACCATTCCTGATGCAACCTATGGTGAAAATAAAGACACTAAAACATATTCATAATTATGGGGAGCAAAGGGGCCCTAAGCTTAGCCACAAAGATGGCTTTCCAGAAGAAAAAAGACCAAATCAAGCCACACCTGGATTTTCTTCAGTTGTGAAGGAAGAGTGGCTTGAGTACGAATGACTGAGAATTATGGGAAATAGGGAGCGCTGTGAGCTGGGCGAGGTCAGTGGCCTGCATTTACCTCTGCTATATGGAGAGAGAAGGAGATGCAGAAAGTAATCTGCATTATATTATTGAGACCGTATCTGTTTTGCCGTCTGGTGCTTCAGCTCTGATGTATAATCTTTCGAGCCCAAGGAAGGCATCCCCTTTATCTTGTTGCTCGGTCCCAGCTGATAGTGTCAGCGTGGAGCACTGGCTCTTCGTCCTGCTCAACCAGCTCATATTAAAAAGCAGCAGGTGTAGGTTTTCATGAAAAGAGGCATGCTGTCTTCAAAGACTACCACCAGCACCTTGGCTAGACCAACATGTGTTGGTTAAGGCCAATTGAAAGGGTAGAGAAGTCCTAGCCAGCTCTACATATCAATACAAGGAAATAGGGTCAGGATCAGCCCAAATAGAGATGGTCTCTCTTTTTTCAAGGACAGCTGCTCAGGTGGGCCTCCACACTCCTGTCTCAATAAGGCTAGATTTCCCTGCCTCTGCCACTGTACCTTCTGATGCTCTCAACTCCTCCCTCTCTCTTTGCTCCCCTCCCCTGCCCTTTCACCTCTGCATGAGTCTGTTGATCCTATATCCCGCTCTGCCCTCCTTTGCCAACCTTTTGTCTGCCCAACCCAGATCACTAACTTATCTTTCTCAAAGGTATTCTTCCCCAGCTGGGTGTGTCCCATTCCTCTGCTATTGAGTGCTCAAGCTGGTGTGGAGGACAACAGCCCAGAGGGCATGGGCCCTTATCTATCCTGTCCTTTCCTGTTGAGCCTGCTGCTTACCTGCTCCCTCAACAGTAGTCTCTGGGGGCCCCTGGGAGATGGCTCACTGGAATAAGTGCTTCCCTGGCAAGCACAAGGGCCTGAGTTCAATCCCTCATTCTGAAAAAGAAAAACAAAACAAAACAAAAAACACAGTGGTCTCCTGTTGTGGTCTTGGGAAAGGAATTCTCAGTTCCTGACTTCTTGGCCCTACCCCAGCCTGTGCGGAAGTGAGGAAAAAAAGTCTTTTTCTGGTTATCTGCACAATCTGCAAAGCTAGGGAAATTTGTAGGAATAAATTTGTCTCAGTTAATAGAAGTTACTCAAAAGTGTTTCAGAGAATGCAGAATAGAAATATAAACAGGTAAAGAGCCGGCCTGATAGCTCAGTGGACTAAAGCACTTGCTTAGGCAGAGCAGCAGCTGAGGTTCAATTCCTCATATGCTGTCCTGGCCCTGCCCATGGGGCACACTGAGATGGCGATTGAGACTGGGTGTGGTGGTGGTGCATGCCTGTAATCCAAGCTCTTGGGAGGCTGAAAATAGGAGAATCACTATTAGTCCCATCTATGTAGTAAAACCTTGTAGACCTGGTAGACCCTATCCTAAATACAGAAAAAAGAAATATAGACAGGAAAAGAGAAAAGTGATGCTTGCAGCCTATAAGAAAGGAGGGCCAAGCAGGAAACAGGGAAAAAGTCACGCTTCCCTGGATCCAGACCAATGTGTGCATTACAGAAAGAAGGGACATTTCAAGTGAAAATATCCAAAACTGCTAGAGAGGGAAGAAGAAAGTGTTTTGTTTTGTTTAAAAAAAAAAAAAACAAAAAACGAAAAACAGATTGATGAGATCATGGGACCCTGTCTGAGTCTCAATCCCAACACTTTAATTGCCAATGTAGGGGAAAAGCCTTGTAAGACTTTTGATAAATTCTGATGCAACTTTGTCAATAATTCAGCTGACTTGCAAACCAGAAAGTGCTCAGTGTTTTCAAAAGGCTTGGGCAAAAGACAGTCTCCCAGGTCTGTCAATTCATGTGCCACCAGTAATAATGGAGCTAGTGGGACTTGTGAAGCCAATTTGTTTGAGGAAATACCCAATGGCTATGAAAGCTAAAAGAGATTAAATTCCACAATCATATATAGTAAGTACAAATAAGAGGTTTTTGCTTTTTTCAAATTCTTATAAGAGATCTCTGCTAACTGACCTACAAAAGTTCTGGCCAGTGTTTATAATTGCAAACTTAAAAAACATTAAAATAATGACAATTTGTTGTTGCTAATATTAGGGTATATTACATGTATTCATGCCTTTCAAATGTACAGTATTCTGTAATACAAAGCTAATAATAAAATTTTCTTTCAGATTTAAACATATGCCTTTCTCTTATGCTCCAGATATTTGTAATATGTGCCACTATGTTTAGAGATACTTAGCTAAAATGGAGATTTCATCCTGACTGTTACACTATACTGATATTAATTTCAAATTGTATAAAATTAAATTATATAACTGCTGTCTGTCATCATTCTATGGGAATTGTCCATGATTGGTAAGAAATAATAGTTCTCTGGTTATACTTTATATTCAAAGGTGCTGAATACTCAGATTACATTTTAATAATTAAGTTTATTGCTCTCAACTAAGTATACTAAGGTTGACCCATGGTTGCCTGAGGGCATAACCCTTGTTAATTCCCACTTCAGTTTCCAATCTGCTTCTGACATTTGTGCCAAGCTTAAAATGACAGATCTCAGCCCTCACACCTCACAGGAAGATTGACTTAATCTGGCTTTTTGTGTCTTCAATAACAGAGACAAAAAATTAACTATACACAAGTGTCAGCTTTTGGCTGTGATACTCAGGACCCCCATCAAAGCAGAACCTTGGCAGGGCAATGCTGAGCCTACACAAAGTGGTATAAAAACTTGAGACCCTCCTGGACCATGTTTGGGTATGGTGAAGAAAGACACTGGGCATGAGCCTGCCTCAGCCTGTGGCCACCACCAGGACCTGGTCCCATCTACAGAAGCTTTCTTTCTTTTCTTTTCTTTTCTTTTTTTTTTTTTTTTTTGGTGGAACCAGGGATTGAACTCAGGCTCTTGCACTTGCCAGGGAAGTGCTCATTCCACTGAGCCATCTCCCTGGCCCTTGGTCCCATCTACAATCTGAGGGTCACTGGAAATGTGGTTGCTCTGTCTGCTAGAGAGCAGGTCATCTAATTCCTTACCCTCATGGGAGAACTTGCTGCAGCCATATGCATTGACAGTTGACCTGCTCAGTCTTTTTTTCCCTTTTTCAGTACTGGGATTGAACTCAGGACTATACATTTTCCAGACAGAGGCTATATACCACTGAGCTATATCTCTGGCCCAATCTACATGGTCTGCCACTGAAGAGGTATGGTGGGGTTCTGGGTCCATGACCCCCATCAAGGTATCTCTGTCAGAACCCTGAATCTTACTGGACACTTCAGGTAGGACACACTTTTCTAGTTGATACGAGGGCCATATATAATGTTCTTCCTGAGTTTTCAGGTTGCTGTATTAGATCTAGTCTCTGAAGTAGGTGTTGATGACTGACCTACACAACCCCTTCAGATACAACCCATTTCCTTCTTACTTCTTTCACTGTTTTTCATCCATTATTTGCTTGTGATCTCAATCTGCTCCACATTTCTCATGAGAAGAGATCTCATCCAAAAGTTCCATTTCTCTTTTCCATCTCTCTTCCCACAATGCTTGTCCTCAATGTGCAGCCAGCTCCTCCCTCCCTCTTGTTGACCACATACTCCGGGACACTTTCAGTCCCTACTCATGCCACCCAATGGCTCCTATAGTTTAGTTGACATTCTCATGCAGTTATACCTATTCTGACACATGAGTCATAGATGGTAGCCCAACAAATACAGACACTCAAAAAAGGTCAAGATATGCTATAGTCAGTGGATCTAGGGTAATATAGGCAGATGGGCTTTTAAAGACTCACCTCACCAAACTTAACCTGGAGCTACACCTGTGTTGGACTCAGCTGCTTCCCTTGGCTCTAACTAGATTCAGGGCACTTCATGAGGCATTCACTTTCCTAAGACCCTACAGCACAAATATCAGGTACTAGGAAATTGATACCTTCCCCCTTGCCATGGTCATGGTGGAATGGCACATTCCAGATCATGGGCCCTTTCATGCTCCACCTTCTGCATCCCCTAATCATGATAATGACCTGACTACTCATAGCAACCTGCCTTTTAAAACTTTTTAAAAAAGGCTTCTTTAGTCTCAGGTGTGAGCCTTCACTAACATTGAACTAACATCCTGACTGGGACATCTGTCACTAGATTCTACCTGGATGTGAACCATCATCCTATCAATCCTCCCCACCCCCTAAATGACACCCTCATTCTGCAGGAAGTAGTGTAAGAGGGTCATCACCCCTTCATGGCAGCTAAAAAATGGGAAAGATAGGTTCTGGCCTGAGTATGAATTGCTGAATTATTATGATGGCTGAAGCCCAAGGACCACAGCTTGTCTTCCTAGGGACCATCTCCTCCTTCTCCCAGTCCTATATATATAATTTCCTTTTTTTTTTTTTTTTTTTTTTTTTTTTGGTGGAATCAGGGATTGAACTCAGGCCCTTGCGCTTGCCAGGGAAATGCTTATTCCACTGATCCATCTCCCTGGCCCCTATAATTTCCTTTCACTTTTCTTGCACCACAATGGAGACCCCAATCAGCTCCTTACATGTCACTGAATCTGTCCCTCAAACTCTGGTGCTAGCAAAAATCCATATAACCCAATGACCCTTTGTTTCAGATTTGAGGATTCCCATGTACTTGCCATTGATTCTTTCTGTGTCTTCAGAGTTGATAAAGGCCCCCACTCTCTTCTTTTACTTCTGCTTCTCTGTCATGTTACTGAATAACCTAACACTCAGGATCTTGTGCTTTCCAGGCAGGAACTGGGCCACTGAGCTATATTCCTGGCCCCAGGCCTCTTTCTTTGATGGAAGATGGCTGAATAGTACCTTTATCCTCATGTGGCCCTTCACATGTCCACGACTCATGTCTCTTTTATAAGTTGTCTCAGTTACTTTTCTCTTGTTGCTGGGACAAAATACCCAACACCTAAAGTTAAGGAAGTAAAGGTTTATTTAGCTCACAATTTGAGGAGGTTTTAGTTCATACTTGGCTGGTTCCAAGGCAGAGCAGCACATGGCAGAGAGCAGCAGTTGATGGCAGGGGAAGACAGTCAAACAGCAGCAGTAAAAAAGGAGGAGCAGTGGCAGGGAGCAAGCCTCTCTCCCTCCCTTATGTTGCATTCAGGCTATCTGCCCCAGGGTGGGTATAGCGCTGACACCCATAATCATAGCAGCACTCATACACATATCCTAGCTTGGATCATGAATTAATCACAAACTCTAGAAGCTTACTCTGTGAATATATAAGGCTTTCAAGGAACATCTAGACCCAAGCCATAAGTACTCAAGTCAGAAGAGATGCACAGT
>PVKA01028333.1:0-29510 GCA_004027165.1 Ctenomys sociabilis
AGTCAAAGGATGAAAAGCAATACTACATGCCCCAGCACCTCAGAAAAAGCAGGAGTAGCAATTCTGCTCTCAGAAGGTCTCAACTTCAAACCAAGAAGGATCAAATGACACAAAGAAGACCACTATATATTGGATAGGGGAAAAATTCAAGAGCAAGAGGTAACACTCATAAATATCTATGCACCAAACACAGGAGCACTCAAATATGTAAGATAAATCTTAATGGAAATGAAAAATCTAATATCCCATACCATAGTCTTAACAGGAGACCTTAACATCCCCTTATCTCAAAAAGACAGGTCAACCAGAAAAAACATTAGCAAAGAAATAGCAGAACTGAACCAGAGCTTGGAAGAAATGGACCTGATGGACATATACAGAGTGTTCAACCCAAGCACAACTAAATATACCTTTTTTTCAGCTGCACATGGGTCATTTCCCAAAATAGACCATATACTGCTCCATAGGTCATGCTTAAGTGTCTGTAAGAAAACAGAAATTATCCCATGCATATTGTCCGACAAGAGTGCAATGAAACTGGAAAAAAATTGACAGAAGAAACCAGCAAAACTGGCTAAATGCATGGAAATTCAGCAACACCCTACTCAACAATCAATGGATCATAGATAAAATTAAACAAAAATTCAACAATATCTACAATTCAATGAATTTCAGGCACAAATTGCCAGAATTTATGGGATGCAATGAAAGCAGTTCTTAGAGGAAAAAATCATAGCTATGAACTCACACAATAGGAAAACACAATGGGAACAAATAAACACCCTAATGCTGTACCTCCGACATCTAGAAAAGTAAATAGTAAACCAAACCCAGAGCCAAAAATCAGGAAAAAAAATCACAAAGATTAGAGCAAAAATTAATTCAATTGAGATGAAGAAAACAGTTCAAAGAATCCACAAATCAAAAAGCTGATTCTTTGATAAACTAAATAAAGTTGATAAGCCCCTACTTCACCTCATCAAAAGAGGAAAGAAAAAATTCAAATACAAACAATAAGGAATGAAAGGGGGGAAATCACCACAGACCCAATGGAAACTCAGAAGATTATCAGTACCTACTTCGAGAGTCTTTATGCTCACAGAATAGAAGACACAAAAGAAGTGGACAGATTTCTCAAAAGGTACAAATGACCAAAAGTGAATCAAGACATAACAACTCTCAATAAGCCAATAACAGCCAACAAAATACAAAATATAATAAAAAGCCTGCCGTCAAAGAAAATACCAGGTCCTGATGGATTCACAGCTGAATTCTACAAGAAATTTATAGAAGATATAATCCTTACACTCCTCAAACTCTTCAAGGAAATTGAAAAGAAAACCATCCTCCCAAAATCATTTCTGGAAGCAAGTAGTACACTCATTCCAGAAGCAGAGAAAGACACAACCAAAAAAGAGAACTATAGGCCGATCTCCCTCATGAACATAGATTCAAAAATACTCAGTAAAATCCTAGCAAACAATACAGCAAATCATCAAGAAGATCATACACCATGACCAGGTAGGATTCATCCCAGGGATGCAAGGATTGTTCAATATTTGAAAATCTATAAATGTAATACACTGTATTAATAGACTGAAATAAAAAAAAACCACATGATCATCTCACTTGATGCAAAAAAAAAGCTGCATCACTTCATGCACAAAAAGTGCATCAAGAATTTTTTTTTTGATACAGAAATTCAGTAGCAATAGCATAGCAATACCCAAAAGTCACTAGCATTCCTCTACACATATAACAAACACACTGAGAGGGAAACTATAGAAACAATACCTTTTACCATAGCACCGTGGAAAATGAAATACCTTTGAATTCACTTAACCAAGGAAGTCAAAGATCTTTTCATGGAAAATTACAACACCCTAAGAAAAGATATCATAGAGGATTTCATAAAATGGAAAGACATTCCATGCTCTAGGTTAGGAAGAACCAATACTGTGAAGATGGCCATACTCCCAAAATTGTTGTATAGATTTAATGCAGTTCCTATCAAATTGTCACCAGCATATCTCCCAGACCTAGAGAAATCGTTCCTAAAATTTATTTGTAACCAGAAAAGACCTAGAATAGAAAAGGCAATCTTGACCAACAAAGACAAAGCAATAGGCATCACAATTCCTGACTTGACATCATACTACAAAGCCACTGTGATAAAATCAACATGGTATTGGCAATGAAATAAACCTGAGGATCAAAGGAATAGATTAGCAGATCTGATGCCTCTGCAAAGACACTCAGCCACCTGATGTTCAACAAAGGAGCCAAACAAGCTTCCTGGAAGAAAGATAGCTTCTTTAACAAATGGTGCTGGAAAAACTGGCTTTCTACATACTGAAAACTAAAACTTGACCCAGATATATCACCATGCGCTAAGCTAAAGTCAAAATGGATTAAAGATCTAAACATTAAAACAGAAACACTCAATTTCCTGGAAGAGAAAGGAGGAACCCTTTAAGACATAGGGGTTAGCAAAGAGTTCATGAACAAATATGTATTTGCAAGGGAAACACTTGCAAGAATTAATGATCAACTTTTCTTGAGAAGTTTCTGTATGTCAAAAGAAATTGTCAACAAAGTGAAAAGACAACCCACAAATTTTGAAAAAATCCAAACTAATAAGCACTGAAACAAAGGTCTGCTCTCTAGAATGTATAAAGAACTAACATATATTAGGGCCCTCAAATTTAAAGACCCAATATTGAAATGGGCATCTAAGATGAATACACACTTCTCAGATGACAAATTAAAACAAGTGAATAAATATATGAGAAAATACTCCACATCACTAGCCATCCATGAAATTCAAGTTAAAACAACATTGAGATATCATCTCCCTACAGAAATAATGGCTATCTCAAAGAAATCAACCAACAACAAATGTTGGAGAGAATGTAGGGAAAAGGGAACACTTCTCCACTGCTGTTGGGAATGTAGACTGGTGCAACCGTTGTGGAGATCAGTGTCGAGACTCTTCACAATAGTAGGATTGGAAATCCCATTCAGGCCAGCTATCCTCCTATTGGGAAATTTCCCAGAGGAACTGAAAACATCATATCATATTAATACATGTGTACCTATGTCTATAGTAGCACAATTTGTGATAGCCAAATCTTGCAAACAACAAAGATGCCTGTCACATGAGGAATGGTTGAAAACGATGTGGTATTTCTATACAATGGAATATTACTCATCTATAAAGAATGTTAAACTTGAAGCATTTATATTGAAGTGGATGCCACCTGAACATATACTCATAAGTGAAATAAACCAGACGCACGTACAAATACCATCTAGTCTCCCTAGTATAAGAAATCAGAAGAGATACAAATAGAAATGTATAACAACAGCTAAAAAGAATTTAGTCGATAGTTAGGGTAAAGTGAACTGCATATGTTGCAGAGTACTAATCAGCTTTTCTTCTGAATGGTTAACAACCTGAATTCACAGATCAAAAATTGGAGAAATAGAAGGGCTGCAAGATCAACCAATATTTTGGCGATAGCCTTTTAAGGTCAGTTAAGACTGAGGACGTAGGAGAACCTGTACTATAACATCATGGAACTCAGTTGTGCCCCATTTTTCTGATCAAGGAGATTATGGAGCCCACAGTGGAATGTGATAGATGATCTATAGTGTGCCTAAGTAGAGTCACATGGACAGAAAATTTTCTCTCAGGCTCTCACAGAGAGCAAACTGTTTAAGCAATGGCCATGCCTCATCCACGTGGCTGTCAGAAAGGATCTACTGAGTGAGGTATGGGGGGAAAGATAAACGCTGAGGGAACTTGACTGACCTCGTGAGATACAAAAGTTACATTTTTTGGTATATATCAGTCTTAACCATCCAGCACAGAAGTATAAAAATGAGGTATATAAAATATGACCTTAATAATAAGTGCAGCTGTAATTGGTTCTAGTAACAACCTCTTCAGATAACACAGTATTATTGTGGACTGCTGGACTATTTTTGATTGTTTCATTGAGTTCAGGCACCTATAACAATTGAATAATGATTGAATGCCCATCTTTGACAGGACTAAACAAAAAAAACGGGATACAAATTAAGAACCATTCTGTTTTTGTATAAACAGTACAGGTAGGATAAGTGTGCAGTACTTCTGCATAATTCTCTGAGAAGCAAGATTTGCACTAATAGTGTTTGGGCAGGATATTCTGTCAGCTTCTTGTAGTATGGACAACCACTAGGAAGAAAACAAGGCAAAAAGTATTAATTATAGTATAATTCACCTTTAAAAAATAAGACAGATATACACTACATTCTCTTAATTCATTGATTAGAGACATCTGCTCTAATGGTATAAGTAGAATATCAAGAATGAGCCTTATACGACAAAAAACCACTATGAAAACAATATGAAATGTATTATTGATTGAATCTGTCCTGTTAGTTTGATTTGAAACTGTTTTATAGGTATTTGTTCTTCAATAAAGTAAAAAATAAAAATTACAAAAAAGAACTAGGTAGAGTCTTTATCAAATGTAGATCCTTTCATATGTAATTAAAGTCTTTGGACTTGTTTTTTTTTGCATTTTAAAAGCTTGTTGGAAATTGTGTTTGCTGTGGGATTGAAGTGGAGCCATAACTTGTGCAAGTGTAAATGAAGATAATCAATCTTAAGCATATTCGGATAAGGTGAAAAGCACTTGTTTTTGTAAGAATTGTGTAATCATCAAGAAAAAGAGAGGGGATGGAATTTCTGGAGGCAGAAGAGATAGTCAGTATATAGTAAGTAACATGTATATAGCCTGTTGAAAAAAGCCGAGTAGCACATTAGATATCTTTTTGGGTTTTTTTTTTTTATTGTTTTCCTGATATATCATCTTTATCTGTATCTCTAGTTTCCCCTCATGTATAATGAAAATTTTTGTGTGCTTTCAGAACATAAATCTTTTACCATGAGCCTGAATTCAGCTCAAGAAGTAATTTTGATTTTATATATAATAGTGTCACAGTACTTAATACATGTTTTCATCCCAGTTTCTCTGTGTCTAAGAGTAAATGTGTTAGAAACACACATTAAAGATACTTTATGTTCATTTTGAACATATCAAACTTTATGATGTCTTTTTACATTGACAAAGATATTAGCTATGTAGGACTATGTTTTTATTATTTATGACAGCATCAATTTGGGTGTTTTCGTGTTTTAGGCATTAAGATATCAATATTCACTTATTATATTAATATGCAGTCATTTCCACTCAGTGTAGGAAACAATATCTTATCATCATAGTACACATTAAATTGAATATTTGTTCTGAAGGTTTTGAAGTAAACCTGAAATGCAGCAAGTTACTTGATGCAGATACTGTACAGAGCTTACCAAGTATTTATACTTATTTGTATTTTATGCCCATTACCAGTTTCTCTCTGAGTGACCTAGTATTCCTTTTTTATTTTAGTATAGAAATGCATGTGTGTAGCACATAATA
This sequence comes from Ctenomys sociabilis, assembly GCA_004027165.1. NCBI lineage: Eukaryota > Metazoa > Chordata > Mammalia > Rodentia > Ctenomyidae > Ctenomys > Ctenomys sociabilis. The sequence goes on from PVKA01028333.1 coordinate 5,475, forward strand.
TTTACATCTTAATTCCTTTTTTTCTCTCCTTTTTCTTCATTTTTCTTATCCCTCCACCTATCCCTTGATGTGTTTCCTCCTTATTTTTAGTATGTTTTCAGTACACAGTGTTTACATTCATAATGTTTATGTTATGCTATTGGTACTTGTACATAAAGCATCCTGATTCTTGTTTTGTATCCATTATCTCTTATCTCCTCCCCTGTCCCAGCTTTTTTCACTTTCCCCTTTGTGAATGATCTATATGCTTCTGTCCTGTTATCAATCTTTTATTTTGCTTTTTACTTAGAGTTTCTCGTAAAAGAAATAAAATGTAATATTTAAGCTCATTTTTCTGATTTATTTCACTTAACATGGTCTCAAGGTGCATCCATTTTCCTACAGATGACTCAAGTGTATTATTCTTGATGGCAGAATAGCACTCCATGGTGTGTAGATTCCACATTTCCTTTACTTATTTATCTGTTCGTGGATATATGGTCCACTTCCAGGATTTATCCATTATGAATTGTGCTGCTATAAACAAAGGTATACATGTATCTCTGTAATATGCTATCTTTAACTCTTTTGGGAAGATATCTTTGGGAATAGCTGAATCAAATGGAATTTCCATTTTTAATTTTTTGGTTAATCTCCATCCTGGTTTTCATAGTGGTTTTACTGATTCACATTCTCATCAACAGTGGGAATTCCCTGAAGGGTTCCTTTTTCCTGTGATGCCTTTCAATATTTTATTATTTTGATGATGGTTATTCTTTGTGGAGTAAAATGGAATTTTAGTGTTGTTTGTTGTAATTTGCATTTATGTAATGACTAGCAATGTTGAACATTTCTTCACATATTTATTGGCCATTTTTACTTGTGATTCTGTAAAGTGTGACCCAGTGTTGAAGAAGAAAAAAAGATTGTTATCCTCACTCCACTATTTGTACCTCCAGAGAAAAACTATTTTTCTAATATTGTACCATTTCCTCAAGTGTATGTCTATTTCTTCTGTTTCTAAGACAACAGTAGGTATACTCCTTGACTCTGAAATGAGTGTTTTAAATCTTCACTAATATAATTCTAGAAAATTTGGGTGCTATGTAGTCAGTGATGCAGGGTTAACATAGTGGGATCAAAACAGATAGGCATTTACACACATTTCAGAGATACAGTAATCTAGGCCCTGATTTTTAAACCATTTTTCACATCTATAGTGCTAATGAAAAATTGAACTAATAATTATTAAACTTTTTAGTAAGAAAGATTTTGTAAACATCTCTGATTTCATGAGATTTTAGTTCTTTCATATGTTGCAAGACATGTTTCAAAATTTCTGAAAAACTAGAAATTAATTTTAAGAATATGGGCTGGTCAAATAGCAGATTTAAGTGCCTGGAAGCAGCCACAGGGGCTGAAGGTTCAATCCCCGGGCCTGCAGTGCTGGCCCTGCCCCCAGGGCGCACTGAGAAGGCAACTGAGACTAGCATGGTGGTGCACATCTGTAATCCCAGCTCTTGGGAGGCTGTAAACAAGCAGATCACTGAGTCCCATCTAGTAGTCAGACCTTGAGCACCCTGGAGACCCTTCCATAAAATACAAAAAAAAAAAAAATCCAATTAAGAATCTGTAACTTCTCTTTTATTGAGATATTCTAAATTTTCACCAAAATTTGAAAGAGATATTTTGTTTTTGTGATATCTTAGAGGATTCTCATAGTTTAATTTGTACATTCAAAGAATATTTTCAGGGCATTAATTTTTTCTCTCTTACACAGTACCAGGCATCAATAAGCAAATAAACATGGTCCTATATATGAGGGTTATAACAGAAAGTCTAAGGTATTTTTGGAAGGCACACTTAGGGAAATGATCTGTGTGAAGTGTCACAGAAGGCCTCTCACAGCCATCTTGTTTCCACTTCAGAATGTAGGAACTATGTAGAAAGTAGCATTAATTCCATCTTATTCTACATCATTAGACATATTATATGTGATATAATATGTGATAACTGTTTTATACAAGTACTCACCATTTGTGTCATATTCAACTGTTTGTTAATGGCTATGTTTAATTGTTTCCCTAAAGCCTCATGCAGTTCTGGGGGGTGGACTTTCCAGAGATGGTTGAATCTAAAGTGTGTGATGCTTGGAGTAAGTGTGTACATTTAGTAAACTGGTCCACTAACTAGCTTGGCCTAGTTCTGGCTAGGATTTTTTTTTTTTTTTTAATCTTTTTGAGACAGGGTCTCACTGTGCAGTTCAGGCTGGCCTTAAGCTCACTTTGTAGCTCAGGCTGGTCTCGAACTCACAACAATCCTCCTGCCTCAGCCTCCTGAGTGCTAGGATTACAGGCCTGTGCCACCACGCCTGGCTTTGGCTAGGATTAAGATTGTGAGTGCTCCATCCACTGCAGGCCAGGTAGCCTGCACACAATATAATGGCCAGAAAGAGTCCTATCTTTTCCTCTTATTTTTTTACTGTTTTGTTGTCTTTTGCCACCATGAGCAGTTGCCCTTCAGCCATGTGTCCCCCTGCCTTAGAACTAGTCCATTGTGGACTGAGCCCTCTACAAATTATGAGTTAAATAAACCTTTTTCCCTTTTAATTTTAGGTGTTGGGTATTTTGTCTTAATAATAAGAAAACTAAGACACTGTTCTTCACAATTTTCCAGTACTAACCTGTGTTGTTATATCTAATTTAATGATGAAGGTTGGAAATTGGGCAAAGTGGCTGACACAAACTTGGAAGACTAGTAATTCTCTGAAGTTAGCCTTTGATTCTAGTGGAACCACTGTGATTCATCTACCCTTGATGGCAGATAATTGACAATGTTATCTCTGGTAATTAAATTAAATGTTCCCATCCCAAGTATGTTTTATCAATCATGCTTCAATCACAGAAGCAGAATCACTTTGAGATGGACACACTGAAGAATTTATTTTAGATAATAGATTGTGAAAGTCAAAACCTTGAATGTTATCCTAATGGAATGATTTCAGTTTTATATTTGAAACCCATGTCAAGAAATTTTTGAGGGCTGGTCAGCAGATTAAAGCACCTACGAGCAGGTATAGGAGCCAGGGATTCCATCTCCAGGCTTGCCATGCTGGCCCTGCCCCCGGGGTGTGCTGAAAAGGCAATAGATACCTGTAATCCCAGCACTTGGGAGGCTGTAAACAGGAGAATTACTGTGAGTCCAGTCTTTGCAGTGAGACCCTGAACCTCCTGTAGACCCTCTCCTAAAATACAGAGAAAAAAAGAATTCTAATGCATTTGCTATGCTCTGTGCATATCATTTGTTGCATTTTCTTGTTTTTTAGCATATCTGGCAGGTAGTTAAATCAAAGACCAAATTGTAAATAACATTAATAGATTTGACTTAATCATTAAATTTTATCAATTCTAGGCCGGCAAGATAGGTCAGTGTACCAAGCACCTGCAAGGCAAGCACAGGGACCAGGGGTTTGATCCCTGGTACCACAGACTATGCTCCTCCCCGTGCATGCTGAGCCTGCCAATAAGAGTGGGCATGGTGGTGCACACTGACAATCCCAGTGCTGGGGAGGCTGAAAACAGGAGGATCACTAGGAGCCTGAGTGTAGTGAGACCCTATACCAAATACTTTTAAAAAATGAAATAGAATAAAATAAAGCTGATACTGATACTGTATTTACTTGCTGTTAAGTAAATATCATGGAGAAAAGTGGTATTTTGATTATAAGGACTAGGAATATAGATCAGTGGCATAGTGCTTGCCTGGCAAACACAGGATCCTGAGTTTGATTCCCAATACAAAAAAAAAAAAAAAAAAAAAAAAAAACCTTTTTGTTACTCTTGAAGCACTGTGTTGTATAATATCTAAAACATTCATAGTATCCGTATAATACTTGTATTTGTGTGACTTGCAGTTGTATTTCATGAGTATATTGTTATTTTAACTTAATCTTTTTATTCATTGTTGTAGTTTTCTTATATACTTACGAATAGGCTATATAAAATTCAGAATTCTTACCTTTTCCTTTGGCTTCCTTTAAAATTAACCCATGTAGTTGTCATGATTTTCCTTAAATATTTTTCCTTAAGCATGGTGATATCATTTCCAAGCCTCATGCTTTTAGCACAAAATGGTCACCTCAGTGAAGTATGTATTTTGTGCTACTTTATTGTTCTATATTTGTACTATATTTATTTTGTCATATTTCAGTTAAAAATCTAAAATTACAACTTTATATACCTGCTACCTCTGGGTGCATTTCCAGGAAATATTAGAATGATCTTTCCACCTGTTTTTTTAATTATTATTATTATGGCTGTGATATTAACCTTTTATAATTAAGATGCTCTGTCTCTTTGACACATAATAAGCCCTTCTAGTTCTTTTTATTTTTTTTTTACCTCCAATCATTTTCATTTTCATTTTAATCATTTACTCATGTCCCATTTCGTTGGTCCCTTTCAAATGCTAAATGCTGTCCCATTCATTCTCAATAACGATGCTGAATTTTTTCTGTCCTATTTAATATTTAGGTTCTATTGAATGAATGTAGATTGCATCTTCTCTGTGTCTTAAATAATTGCCACTTACAGGAATTAAGAACTACAAGGGGAAGGAAAATGCTGACCCAAAGACTAAGCAGAGAGAGAAAACGTTCCCACTGGGTCCAATTTCCTACGAAAGACCATCAGGGTAGTGGCTAGGCTCTGAAATTATGGTCCGAATGACCTCTAGAAAATGATTAGTTCACAAAAGAACTTGCCAGTATTTGCATCAAGCAAATAGGGGTAGGGAGCAGTTACCCCACCAGAGATAGAGAGCTTTCCCTTGCCCTTGGCTAAGTTATAAAAGATCTTGAAAAGAAAATAATTGTTAAGTTAGAGAACCCGTAGACATTGCAGAATAGGAATGTACCAAGGTTCAAGAAACACTGGTTTTGATTATGGGGATTAATTCCAAAGGCACATTTTTAATCATACAGTCTGTTCGTTAATTTGTCCTAAGTTCAGTTGCTTCTAATATGGATTCATTTATCTAAACTTGCATGTCTAAAACATGTTTGAGGCATTCACATTCCATTTCCCTTTTGCATTGCTTTTTCATTCTGAAATCTGTACTCCTGAGAATAAAAATATTGAAATATTGGAATTGAAATATGTGAAAACTTGTCTGCATTATTTTAGTTAGATTTTTATGTGTTCACAGGTAATTACTCTATTTTTATTTAGAAAGAAAACATAAGATATCAAGTGTATTTTATATATAATGATGTTCTCTGATATCAGAAAATCAATATAAAACTATAGATATTTTCAGATTGTTCGTTTAACAAGTACAGACACATAATTGAAATGTGAAGGAAAACTCAAGATTTCAAATATTTAATAAACATATCTTTCAAAAAACTTCACATGTATTGCATTTTTTTATTCTTAGCTTTTATATAATTAAGTGATTATGAACACAACTTCATATTTATATATAACCCTAGATATCATAAGATGTGTAAAACAGCTATAAAAATAAAACAAGTTTCACAATCAGGAGAAAACGCAGTAAATGTAATAGATACATTCATGATTAATACAATTAATATTCTTACAAGATCAGTATTCCTGCTACAGAAACCATCCAGTTGAAAAAGCTATTTTTAAATAGGCAATTAGAATGCTGATTATTGGGCTCCTGGAGATAGGTCAGTGGTCTTAAGCACCTGCCTGGCAAGTTCAAAGACCTGGGTTCAATCCCCAGTACTGCCTGCTGTGCTGGCCCCAGAACCCCAGGCATACCTGAAACTAGGTGTGGTGGCGCAAGGGAGGCTGAGAGAAGAGGATCATTATGAGTCTGAGCTGCATAGCAAGACCCTGTACCAAGTAAATAAATAAATAAATAAATAAATAAATAAATAAATAAATAAATAAACTTTAAAAAAAAATGAAATCCTGATTGCCAGAAATATGTGCAGGAATATTGAGTATGCATCACAACAATGAAATGACCACTTTATCAGTACATAGAAATCTGCAAATTTGATGGACTTACTGACCGGGAAAATTAGGATGCATGCATTACTGTTGGGAACTTAGGCTGGTAAGTCTTTATTGGAAAGTAAACCAGTTTAACTTTAAAAATATTTAACGAGTACATCACTGTGTGCATATTTATGGGGTAATGTATCATGTTTCAATACTTGTATACAGTGTGTTATATTTAGACTTAGTATTAAGTGTTTAAAATGCACATTCTGACTCAGCTGTTCTGTTTTTAAGTTTCAATCTTATAGATTTAGTATACTGCTATGTGAATGCACTGTTGCAAGTTTTTATAATAGGCAAAACAGGAATCTTCAGAATTGTCATTTGGAGGGACTGTTTTAATAAACTAAAGCCTGTTTATACAATGGACAAATACACAGTTGTTAAAAATATCTGATAGAAATATAATTATATGATGATATGCTGTTATACACAAAAAGAAAATTGTGGACTGATATGCCAGCTGTGATCATTTTGTCTTAAAAATCCAACCATAAAATTGATAGAAAATTGTATTTGAGCATAAAGATCCAAACAGATAATATGCTCTAACTTGTGGATTTTTATAATCTCACAGGATAGGTTTTAGATGATAAATGGCTACTTTCCTTTTTTTTCCCACTTATATAACTTATATATAACTTTTTGCAATGACTTTTATGGCTAATATATTCCCCACTTATGAGCTTCTCAAAGGCATATTAAATGGCATATTGAATATATAAGTGCTTTTTAGAAAATAAACCTAATATTCAGAAGTGATCCTCTTGTTTCAGCTTCCCCAGTGCTGAGATTACAGATATGTGCCACCCCCCCCCCTATTTTGGACCAGCATGGGGCCAAATATCCCCTCCAGGCATATTCTTTATAAAGCTGTTCTAATAGGTCCTTCATTAGGACAGCTATCAAGTCTGCCTTCCTTTTTCTATTTTGGGACTCTCCTCCAGCTGAGCTTCCTTGCCTTGTTTGACAAACACCTTGGTTTCAAGTTCTAACAATTGGCGGGTACTTGTTCCAGTGAAACAGTCCAGTTTCTTTAATTTACACCTGATATGTCTTTGAGCCTGACTGACAAATGTCACATTCATCATCCATTGATTCTGCATTGTAGGGTATATACAGATAAAACACTTCATGCAGCCTTCAATAGAATTGGCTTTGGCTTTCTTCTGACTCCTGGAATTTTTATCATATTCATAGCACTTTTTCTTCCTTTCTTTATCTCCTGTAAGAGAGCCTCCTGGTGTGTGATTGAGGAAAATTTCCTTCTACATTCCATCCCACTAGGGATCTGCAAATTAGTTGTGGGTGTGAGCCTGGGGACAGCATTCTGGCCAGGGAATTTTCTTAAAATCATCATAGAGTGGCTTCAGTAAAGTAGTGATGCTCCTCACTGTTGAATAGGGTTAGGAAGAATTCCTAGCAATCAATCAATGTGGGCTTATGGGTCACCTAATAGGCTTTGCCAAGTTGATCGTTGCCTAGGATTTCTCACTATATTAAAGTTAGGATTCTTCCAGTTAAGGAGGTCAGTGGTGATAAAGGATTAATACATTCACATTCATTCCTCTCCTTAGATCTCCTCCTTATCTGAGTCATAGTAAATGGGTCTTCACATCTTTCATTTCTCAAAATGACATCTCCATGACTCCTTTATGGAGTCTGAGGGTTGAGTTGCTGGAGGGGTTCTCTTGATAGGGCCCACAGACATGTGAGGAATCAGAATGGTGGCTCAGGGAGACCACTGTTGGAGATCTCTGGGAATGCCTCAGATGGCATTGGAAGAGGAATAACTAGATATACGTATGCAAAATTGATCAAAAGGTTTAATGATTAACTTCCATTCAATAAACTAGTAGAAATTATTAGTACAATTATTTTAGCTATTTTTGTCCATCTACCTATGTATCTATCTGTCTGTCTCTATTCCCTCTTCTTTCTTTTCTCCTTTCCCTCATCCCAGTTGTTCTTTCCTTTTGAGCAGTATCTTTCCCTTTCACAGTATCTGTTGTACCTTTCAGATTAGTGTCTTGTACATAAAGTTCACTCAGTGAGGGGTGTTTTCCTGGCTTACCTGGATCTTTCTATTCACCTCTGGCTCTGCACCTAATGAGCAGGAAAGAGACAGGACTAACATTTCTTGAGTATGTTGCTTAGTTTTTGTTTTTCCTTTGGTTTTTAATTGAAATTTGTGAACTGTGTACAAGAAATGATCTTTCTTTCATAAGGTTGTTAGCTCCCCATGAGTAATACACAGGTGTGGGAAGGAAAAGTAATCCTTCCCACACCCCCTACAATCCATGCAATAGAGCTAGGTACTTGTTTCTACCTCTCTGCTTTTCCCCCAGCTGCAGGAGTCAAGTGTTTCCACAGAGCATTTTTTTTTCAAAAAATGAATTCATAGCTTCTTTGATGTATTTTATAACTACACGAACCTTCTTTTAACCCTTCATTGCTTTCTGGTCTAAATACTGACCTTGCCTGATTAAATGAGGGAGTCTGATGTCCCTGTAGAATACCCACATCATTTGTGCTCCCTGACCCCTTACCTTAGCCACTGGAATCCTGCTGTTGGAGAGGCTCGTTGAGCACATTTACTCCACAGGTAATTGATTCATGAGACACAGGCTTATGTGGTACATTGATTGAGGGATCACATACAATGCATTCATGGAATGAAAAACAAACAAATGTACTCATGTACAAGATATTATAGTAGACTGCAAAAAAGCAAATACTTGAATATTTCAAAAATAAACAGTCATAATAAGTAACAGTTGCTCTGAATGACACATAAAAGGTTAAGCATGTAAATTATTCTTTTTTAGGTAATAAGTGAAGTCTGAGGTTGTTTCCTTACACTTTTTATTACCTGACTTATACATGAGGATGTCAGTATAAAGCTTTTGCAACAGAGAACCCTTACCCTTCAAGCTGAAATCTAAAGAGTGCATCCCCCCCACAATGGTGATGGTGATAATTCATTCATGATTAATCATTTCTTCACATAGAAAGAGGACAAAGCTATTATGGTCCTTGAATTGTTTCTCCTTAATATAGAGTTTACATATTTTTCAGTGACTTCTGCAAGATTGCATCATAGTGCTAGAATAAAAAAATTAATATTTCCATGACTGGAGATAGGAACTCTGAGGTTGTAGATCACTAAACTATGCCTCTGAGGCTGCAAGCATATTTACTAACTACCATCTTCTCTGTAAACTAGATAATGTTGGAAAGCTTTGAAAACGTTTAGTGTCATGTATCTATCAGCTGTTCTTAGTGTAAACTAGAGAAGAAGTGGGTGGTAATTTTTATGTCTATACTCAAATCCTTTTTATAGATATCATCCCTGCAACATAGAAAGTGGGTTTTTTGTAGGTATGGAGTTTACTGTAGTTTCACAGATGCTTGTGACAAGAGAAAAATAAGGTTATCCTACTTGTGTGTAGGAGTTCTTTTTAATTAGGAGTGGACTAGGTTGATTTTATCTCAACTATAAAGTTGACCAAAAGAGGGAAAGACCCGGAAATGGGCATAGCCCTAATGTAGACTGGTTTCAAGGATCATAAACAGGAAGTTAATCAATCTTGACTTTAATATAGAAAAGCAACTTTTCTTATTTTGTCCAGGTTGTAAAAAGTCTTTTAAAATTCTTTAACATGAAGTTTTAAAATTTTAAGTATGTTGGTTCTTTCAGCAATGTTTTAGAAGGCAGTTAGTGTTCAGAGCTACAGAACATTTTGGTAGTGAACTCTGGTCTACAGAGTAACTGTGCCTTATATTTGTCCTGTTGATTATTTCCTACCTGTTATATAAAAATCATACTCCTATTCAGTAAGTCTGAAATTTTATGCAGAATGCTCACATTTGGGTTTTTTGTTTGTTTGTTTTTGTTTTCTTCTACTTCAGTATTAAGAACCTGCTTTATTTTTTTAATGATGAATAACTATTAGATCCTCTTTCAGGATACAGTACTATTTTATTTTAAATATTTTCTTCTACTCCTAAACTTCTTCTATTCTACTCCCAAATCTGCCACTTTGAGAAATCATCAACCCTAACAGATAATACTTACTGATAAAATGGCTTTACTAAAGCTATTTTCACCAGAAAGCCAATTTTTATATTTATAACCCAGAGCTCTAAATAGTATATTGTTATTTTCCTAAGAATTCTAATTTTTCCTAAGCTGATATTTTTGGCAGAGCTTTTAATACATTGTACTTCTCTTACTTACAGCTGTTCCTCTATGTATGGAACATTTATTTTGCATCTTAAGAGTTAGTTATTTGTCTGGATTGCTGCCCTACTGAAATTTTACAGTGTTAAAAAAAAAAAGCTCGACCATGAAATCAGTGTGGCTGTCATCCATAAAACATAACAATAGATGAATTAAGATATACTGCTGATGAAGTTCCATTGCTGTTTAAACTACCCAATTCATTAATATCAAAGAACAGTGTACTTTTGAATTTACCTCATCAGTTGATTGATCCATTGAATTGTTCTTGAAATTTAATAACCACTAGAAGTTAAAACCAGGCTTGGAAGAACAGAAATATTCACCATGACATAGTTAAAATGTAGTCCTAGTGTAGATACTGTCAAACTTCCAAACCTGCAGTCATTGTTTTACTGAGAACAATATGTAATGTGTGGACCAGTGTCTTAGCACTCATGCCCTGCTTTATATTTATTTCCTACCAAAGGATACCTACTTAAAATGTAAGCTTCCTAGCTTTTATGTTCCTTTTATAGGAAATAAAATCTATTGATGATTTTTTATTTAAAAAGTCTGTTAATCTATATTGATTTCTAATTTGTTCTGGGTTCCTTAGCTGAAAAATATAGTTCATCACTGACTATTCCATTACCTGACAGCAGTTGATAAAGCATCCATGCACAAAGTGTCAGAAAAGGTTAATATTTATTGATTTTTATGGTGCTACAACCAATGTAGTTTTGCCATCAAAGATGTATGGCCACCAGCAATGGAATCTATAAAAATTGCAGAACGCAGACCAGATTTTATTGTAACCTATGCCAGTTTTCTAGATTTTTTAAATGACAGGTGTTTCACTCAATAAAAAAGCTCTGCATGTTAGCTGCTCTGAACCTGTGACTAGAATTTAATATTTTAATGTGAAACATGATATCAGCACTTAAAAACTAAAAACAAATTCTTGCCTTGCAGACAGTAGTCACATTTAGCCTTTTTTTTTCTTCATAACTATATGCTATTGATCTGAAAAGATGCCCAAGCAAGTGATAGCTGAAATTATGAGCAATAAAGGGTTTGCTTCTGTAACAAAAAAGTATATAATTAGAAAAGAAGGGGAAAGCCTGTGTTTAGTTTTAAAGGAGTGTTAATGAAACAGTTTGAGTGTCACACTAGTGCTCAAATATATGCAAGGGAGAAAAAAATCTCAGTGAATAGTATGAATTAATTCTCTAGTTGCAGATTGGAAGTAAAAATTATTAGTACTAGCTGAGTTTTTCCACATATATTTTCTGTACTAAAGGTAACCCTTGGTTTGACTGTAACAGCTAGCAGCACTGAGCCCTTTTTATGCATTTGCTTTCTTGAATATACTTATAATTTATGTTATTTGGTTGGCAGTTTTTACCATCTAGTAATTAACAGGTGAATTAAGACAATTTATTAATTATTTTTTGACCCATAATATATTGAAACTTGTTTCCTTGCCTCTAAGATCTTAGAGTATAAGTACCAAGTTAAAACAGTCCACTTATATTTGAGATTTAATGAAAATACTAAGACTAATGAAAACAGACATACACAGAAACTAATTTAAGCAGTAGTATAGATTGCAATGTTCTATAAACATGTTTTGAAATCATCTTTTGTCTGCCTCGTGTTTAAATTTGATATTTATTCTAACAGTCTGTGCTTCTTTTATTTTTGTTTGTTCCTTCCCTCTCAGACAGCTTACCCAGTTCATTGTGCTTACTTAGAGAAAATAAATAATTTTCTCCTTGAGCGGGAACTATATATTGCCTATATATACTATTACTATCACATCACTGCTGAACTATTGCTGTATTATATGGCAGTTAAAATTCTGAAATTGAAAAAAATATTTTTAAAGCTTGGGGTAAGTTCCTGAACCATGTTTTACAAGCTCTTGGATATATGAAATATTTTCTATAGAATCTTATTTTCTTTGAATTCTGTTTATAAAAATGGTTAAATTGTTTTAATAAATGTCAGCATCATGAGTCTGGTTGTTTAAGTAGTCCTATTTGCTTGATTTTTTAATGACTCTGTGCTTAAATTCATTCTTTCTTTCTCACCAGGCAGTCTATACTAAGAACATAATAATTAAAACCGGTTTCCTTCAGAATATTCCAACTGCTCTTGTCTTGCTGTTCTTACACATTTAGTGCAGCACAGATCTGCAGTATCATAACCCTCATGCCTCTGGCTTCTCCACTGTCCACCCCTGAACCCATGGACCACAGCTAAGTGACAGGCATCCCCAACACTCCACTTCATTTCTAAAATTAAATCCCTCTGCATGGTCATGTGTTGGCATAAGTAACACCTTCACCTCAAAATCAGTCATTACCTAAGGTATTGGCTGATGTGTGGAGATAGTTTTATGAAATTATTAATTAATTTACCATATATTTAGATTTTGCTATCTAGGAGAATACAAGAGAAAAGCACTGAATTTACTACCCAAGGAAAACATTTTATAGAACAAACGTTGGGAAAAAAAGAACTTTTTTTGTAAGCCAATTAGTCTGATTTAGAGAATCATTTTGAATTTCGTGAATAACTATAATTAAATGTGGAATTTTCAAATTTCTCAAAGCAAGATTTATAGTAGAAAAAGAGCAGACGACTAGGATCCTCAAGAAGAGCTAAAGAAGTTCTTTGAAGCACTTTTTGTGTGTATACTTAATTGGAGTTTTAGTAAGCAAATTCATCCTTTTAAAAGATAGACTTTTATTTTGTGACTTGTTAGAAAATGTGAACCAACAAAGAGAAAATATTTAATCTCATTTTAAATTTTTAACTTTCATTTCATGCATATTTTAGTTTTAAATAAAACATTCTAAAAATTATAATTGAAAGCAACAGTAAATATTTTATAACAACTTATATGCTTATTTGCTTTTGTTTTTCTTTCTTGGATTGAAACTACAAACTGACCAGGATTTTTAATGACTTGGTTTGATTTGAAGCTAAATACAAGAAGTGAGTATAAATAAGTATAAATGCAACAGACAAAAAGTAGTTTTTAATAAAATAACACTAACAATAAAATACCATGAGAAATAATCACTAAAAGATGTTACTGTTTAAGTTTCATCTTGGAAAACATTCATATTGCTGTCTTGGAAAATGAAGCTTTATAAATATATTTTAACTATTTCCTTTTAGGTGAGTTTAAAAATATGAGCAGATAGTTTTTGAAGCAATTCCATTATAATTCACAATTAAGTTTTTTTTTTAATCGAAGAAAAAGCATTTTTGTTTTAATTCTGTAAGTGAAGATCACTAGTTCCAGTGGTTTATTTTGTCCCTTTGACTACTAGAAGATGCCGGGCATGTAGAAAAACCTACAGGTGACCCTCCCTGTGCCCCATCCTTTGTCCCATGCCAGATATGCTGAAAATGCTCCATTAACATTAATTTTTTTTTTCTCTCACGTATTTGCTTGTGTAATCTTGGGAAGGGATAAAAACAGTTTTGTGGCTTTTGCTCAAGTCTCTTTCTTCTCAGTAGTTAAATAATGTTAACTAATTTCATCTGAAATTATTACTGTTTTATTGTGACTTGAGAAAATTGAAGCTATTTTTAATACGAGCTATGCTAGTGATGTTTTCTCTGCCAGCTTTGGTTGAGCTATTTTTGAAATAAATGTTTGGGAATTTCAAATATTGTTTTTGGTACTGCTGCACTTAGCAAGGTGCACAGACAGCTTTCAGGGAGGGGGATGTGATATGAAATGCCGTACTGTAAGTTAAATTTGAGAAAATTTTACAACATAAAAGTAATAGAAGCTTCTGAGTCTGCAGCAGCAAAATGTGCATTCAGGCATACAAGTACCCACAAGAAAGACTTCAGCAATCACTTCTCATTCAAGAGAATGCTTCTCTGCTAGTGGACCAGGTACAGTTCTATGGGCAAGAGGCTTAGGTCAGAATCAACCCTGCATGCTCCAGGACAGAACACACTTTACAGGCAGGTAGGTAGCGCCTTTGCGCAGCCAGCCATTTTCATTCAGTTAAAAGAAAGCTTTGATCACACACTGCTCTCAGCCTCCCTTTTTCAAATAGAAAGCTCTTCTCCCCGTTACCCCCCTGCACCTTTTGTTTCTACTTCCTCTCTTTTCTTTTCTGTTCTTCTTATGACCTCTCAACCCTCTCTCTTTTTTATTGTCTCTTACACAAGAACACAGAAAAGTGCTATAAATTCACACCCACAAAACCAAGGGTCAAAGAGAAAATGACTTCAGAGGTAAAATAATTAAGTGCAAAGCTAACAACAGAACCCAGCACACTTCTCCTCTTGTCTGCAGTGGGCTATGAGTACTGTCAAAAGTGTGAATAGCCGTTCTCTTTTTTTTTAAAGAAGGTATTCCTTTCTGTCTTTAGGAAGATAGCATTCTTTTTGCCTATTTCCCCATTTAGCTTATGTTGCTTTGCCTATTTAGAAGAGAAAACTCTTTTCATAATCCTTTGCCCACTAATTTTCTTTAATGGGAACTTTTGCTCAATGACTGCTTTTTTATTTTATGTGCTGTGGGAATATCTCATTATTTCTTGTAACTGACTGTTCATTAATATATTCACCTACATGTAGCCATCATGATTCAGAATGCACAATTTATTTATAAAACAACATGTTCCAATTTGGTTTTCAGCTTTTTCCTTATTTTCATTCATACACAAGCTTTGTGTCCAGAGACATCACTTTTGAAGATTCAGTTCTGTTAAAATTGTTAGTCTGCTGCTGACCTCTAGTACAGTAAACACTCCCAGAAATACTAAATCAATCTATCATTTTAACATATCATTCTGAAATATTTTGTGTGTTTTACACTTGTATGAAATGGCCTTGTAAAATTGGAAATAACTAGAAGTGCATATAACTAATTGGAAATCAGTGGGAACAACAAAATATCTGGCTTTTAAAATCAGACTGAAATCAGAATCAAAATTAAAGCAACAGAGAAGACATATCATATAACTTTTAAAACATCTTTTGTAAAGGTTTTGTTTCGGTACATAAATTAGAAAACAAAGCTATTTGTGGTGGCAGATGCCTGTATTAAGAATGCTCAAGAGCTAAGGCAGGAGGATCACCATGAGTTCCAGGCCATCCTAGGTTACACAGTAAATTCCAGGCCTCATGAACTAGATACCAAGAGCCTATCTCAGAAAAACAAAACAAAGAATACTACCATTAAACAAAAAGTTCTGAAAGCCAACTATGGTAAGTCCAGTTAGCTACTGTGTTGGCTTTTTTAGAACAAATAGAAAACTAATAGGTGAAAATAGCAAATGGAATTAGGGAGCCAGTAAACAGCCAGGAAAATGTGAAGCTATACAAAAGCCATTTTGTAATATTTCCATCATTTCTGTCTACATTTCCATCAGGCACACACACATTTGAAGTCATATACTTCAAATGAACCATTGGACATTGACAAACAGCACTAGCACTTTGGTAAATGAAAGTCCCATTGAGGAGAAAAACAAGTTCCTTAGACTAGAAGTTGGTGGTACTTCCTGGTCAACCACCAGAAAGCCTTTTATGCTCTCTGTACTTGAATCTCCCTCAGTGTGAAATAAAAGGACACACTTTAATTTAGTTGATAAACTTGCTATTTCAGTAATTCTCTGAAGTCAGAATTAGTAATGGATTTCTAATCTGATAATATATTTCAGGACATTTACTTGTTTGAAATTATGTGCAAAATCCATGCTATGCCAGCATATCTATATTTTTCTAAATGTTCACATGCAATTTTTAAGGAACATGCAACCCCAGGAAAGGTTTATGGATTTCTTGTGCAGACTGGTACATCTGGAAAAATAGGATGGCTCACTTGTCAAGGTGTGAACTTGTGCCATGGCAGAAATGTTGTTTCCTGCTAATTTCTCTTTAAGGAGGAAGGAGTAGGTCTTGATTCTCTCTGTAAGAGTATCCAACTCTTACAGATATCTAGACATCCTGTTTGCCTTAGTATTTTTCCAGATCACTAGAACAACGGCTCTTATTTTTTGAGAGGTTCTTTGAGGGTATTTAAAGTTCCTCTTTTTCCTGAACTGTTAGCTCTCTAGAACCCAAGGTGGTCTCCCACTTTCTTACTAATGATAATATTCTGAATGCATACTTCATGTTCTCTCACTTGACTCTCAGGGTTTTCATACAGTTAAGAGAACATGGTTTTTAATGAGGCTTCAATATGCTTTAGAAACTTCTTTAGTGACTTTGTTTTGACCTTTTGCTACTACCTTTACTGGGACTAAATTGATTGTCTATACTGAATATTTTCTACCACAATTCTCATTTTAATATTTCACAAGCAGCTTTTCCCCCTTTTCTTGATTCTAGAATGGGCATGTATTAAGAATTATATTGAGGAATAATAGTCTTAATTTCCTTCATGTAATAGCTAGAAAGTACACATGGTTTTAGCCCTCCCTTTTTTTTTTTTTCTTTCTGTAAGACTATAGCCACTGTAATTCCAAGATATCACCAAGTGTTTAAATTTACTCAACTTTACTTTTTTCTATATGCTATAGACATTTTAAATAGAGCTAAGCAGGAAATATTCATTGCACCAATTACTCAAACAATGAAAATTCCCACAAGGCAGAAAGAGTAAAGAAGTAATACACATTTCTAATGTGGGACAAGGGCCACCCTTTTCTTTCATCACTACTCTTGTATTCTCAGTTCACCAAATTGTAGTCATCATTGCCCCTCTTGATTTACCTGAAGAGTTCTGCACAGGGGTCTTCTAAGAAAACAAGCAAGCGCTAGAACACTGCATACTCTGTCATAGGTAATATGAGTTCTCAATTAGTTAACTGTTGACAGCTCTCTCCTTTGTTACTTCATCTTCTCATTGATTGGATATGTATGTGTATGTTATGATAACTCTACTTTCATGATTATCATAGCTTCCCTACAATTTTTTAAGACCAGAAAATCTCTGAAACCTTGGTGTTTTTGTATGAATCTTTAATTTCTTGGTTTTCATTTTACCTATTCTTGAGCTTCATATTTGTAGATTTATTTCATTTTAATAGTAGATATTTTTAGTTTATATGGAGATTTGTTACCTTTTATTCACTTTCATAGGATGTTTTCTGTATAGTTATTAATGTTCAAAAATAAACTCACTAAAAGCTATTATAAATGACAGCATCATTTTTGTAATTATTAAAAAGGAAAATTCAACAGTGGTACAGTTGTACAGCAGTGGATTTAGCAGAGAGAGAGGGAAAGAGAGATAGAGGAAAAGAGAGAGAGCAAGAATAATAATACTACTGGGAAACTTTCTCATTAAACAGAGTATATGAGAACATATTAAGGTAGGAATTTTTTTAATGCATATGCATGTTCCTGACCCAGCCCTATGAAGTATTGCTACAATAACCATAAGAAGTAAGTTTTCCTACATAGCGCTATTCAAAAATTACATACTTATTAACCCATCATATTAATGAGAAATCAACTATTTAAGTCTCAAAAGCCTAGGAGATAGAAAAAAAAAAAAAGGAAATATTTGATCATTTCAAAGTAATGACTGTCTCATTAAAACCAAAAGGACTAAAAAACTTAGCATTGAATTTTCTCAAATTTGAACTGTATGTAGCAAATTGTGTTTCACAGTGTGGTGTGGTAGTGTGCTGTTTATTCTCTGTCCTATGATATTCATGTCTTTCAACCTGACCACGGCCTCAGATGCTACAGTGTCTGGGTTCACAGGCACAGAAAGTTTTATGTTCAGGTCTGCACAAAAAAACACACATCCATTAATTTATCAAGTATTTATGGAATGGTCTCTAGACAGCAGCCACTGTTCAGAGCTCTGGAGACATATTCTACCTGCAGGAGAGATACAAAAAACCAAAGAAGATACTCGGTGTATATTGTAGTGCCCTGTTGGCATGAGATGAAAAACAACACAGACAACTATATTTGAGCAGAGGTTATTAGAGGGCTGGCACTATTGTATGTCCAAGGTTAGAAAAAATCTAAGAAAAAAGTTTTATTGAGGCATAGTCAATTGAAAATAAATTACCATATTTAATGTACTTGTGATATGTTTTGACATAAAGATGATATGTTGTGATATGTTTTGACATAAAGATGATCAAAATAATGAACATGTCCCAGATGTCCTGAAAGTTTTAAGGAAATAACTTTTGAACAGAAATTCACAGAAAGTCAAGGCCAGAGCGATGGAAAGAGAATTATAAGCCTGGAACTGCATATGGAACCACTAGGGAAGAATAAATGGTCTAGCAGGTTGAGAGCTCCAGGCAGGTGGTGGGGCTGGACTGGTGTAAGTGAAATGGAATGTAGTCAGGATTGGAATTACTGAGGAGTCTGGAGACAGCAGAGGAAGGAAAAGCAGAGAGAAGGCAAACAAGAGGTAGGTAGAGGCTGGGGGAGCTAGGTGACAGAAAGGGATCCAGGGGTTCAGATGGAGATTTTCTTCTGATTCCAGAAGCCACTGAAGCATTGGAATAAAAGAGGAACCTGAACTGACTTGTTTTTTAGAAAACCACTCTGGCTTTTGAGTAGAAAAGAAGCTGCATGGGGAGAATATGATCTCAGTGATCATTTGGGGCAGAGTGGTTGGAAGAAATGAGAAGTAGTGGGTTCATGGTGTAGTTCTCAGAGTGATGCCCATCCCACACTGTCTCACTCCTAATCCTGTCTTCTTATTTCTCCTGCATGCTGCTCAAGTTATAGGTAGCTTCATGTGATCTTAGAGGTCTACAGATATGGACTGATGGCACTGTATATACCAGGCAAGCTTCATGTTCAGCTATCAATGGAAGAGCCTTGCTTTTTCATGCAGTATACTATATTCCTACTCAGAAAGTTCTAATTTAAGTGTTCATCTACAGTTTGAGCCAACTTGTTTTTTCTTGTAACCTCCTGTCTTGCTAGTTCTTCTCATCGGTACTTAAATTCTAGTTTCTTTTTTCAGTTGGCCAGTATTTTCTTTTCATCTGGAAAGGCTTCTGCTTTAGTAGATATAAATTTACACACACAAAATGAGGGCATAGCATCAAACTTAATGCTGTTATACATGTTCATTATTTGTTAAATTGAATAACCATAAGATATCAACTTGTCTTTGCCAACATCCCTACTTTCTCATCACATCTGCCTCACAGTCCTTCACAACCCCGCTAGGTGTTCCTTCTGGTATCCTCCAGCATTGATTTAGGTTTTGGTTTAGATAGAGCCTCTTAAATAAAAACCTCTCCAGCCTTTGCCCCAAAACTGTACTCATTTAATGTTTTCTTGTTTGAATACTGACAGACTGTTCACTAACTTTATTCTCTATAACAGTTCAATAATATGTTTTAAAAACAAAATACTACTGCAACTGTCTATCAGATTTCATTAGTTACTTTCCCATTTTCCCATTCTGTTGTGCAAACACAACGATCAACTTTTTTATCAGCCATAGTTAAGGTAGGGATACAGGCAATAGGTGCAATTGTGACACAGGACAGAGGTAAAGTTCATTTGCTTTAGTGTGGGACAGTGACTGGAAGGTGGGGCAAATGTATTCTGTTAAGGGCTTGTGGGAATGTAGTAGTACTCCTGTGTGGGGAGTTAAGGCAAGGCAGCCTAAGAGGATTGCTTTCATTTGTGTTCTCAGATTTTTTTGTAAGGGGAAGGCAGTTCTTTATAGGTGACTTTATCAGTAACCAGGGATAATCTAATGAAGTCACAATCACTAATTATTGAGATAGTTACATAAATTGGAATGTTCCTCGTATAAGTTGAGAAATGTTACTGTCAAGTAGATTGAACACTCACATCAACAATCAACACATTTTTGTATAGAAAAGCTACCTATGAAGTCATATCACAATTATTATGTTTTACTGAGTTTAAAACTATAATGGAGTAATGGTGTTGAATTTCAACAATATCTTTATCTGTCCCAGCTCAGGACATCCTGTTTTATAGCCATAGCCCATGGCCGTTGGATGCTATTAAGTCAGCCTCTCATCCTGACTGGTACTGAAGGTATGAGTACTGGATGGATGTCTCATTTACTCTTCTCTGGTTACTGGGACAAATACCCCACACTCAGAATTAAGGAAGGAAAGGTTTATTTAGCTCATAGTCACTGGAGGTTTCAGTCCATACTCTGCTGGCTCCAAAGGGGAGCAGCATATAGCAGAGAGGAACCTTTCATTGTTGCAGCAAAGAGCAAGAGAGTAAAAATGAGTGGCAGCAGCGTTGGTGGCTAGTGAGTCTCTCTCTCCTCTTTACATTACCCTGCAAATTATCTACCCCAGTGCAAGTGCAGCATCCCTACCCACAATCAACCAAAAACTGCAGAAGCTACCCATGACTACATGAGACTTTGTGGGACACATATACACAAACCATAAGAATGGGTGTGTCTTTGGTTGATGTCCTCTTTCTGTAGTCACAATTCCAGTTCCAATGCCACAATTCTTACATACCAGCACATTCTGCTGTGGCTCCTGGGATAATGCATTTTTACTTGGGGTCAGTTTATTCAGCATGTGTGACATTAATTTTATAAATTTATAGTTTTTTGGAGTGACTTACTGGCTTGTCTCCATATCTTTCTAATAGAGGATTTTAGATGAGGGGTTGAGATTTGACATTGTTCTGAGGAATAAACAGGAAGAGTTACAATCTGTTATTCTTAGTAGATTAGCAACTTGAAAATGTCAGTTTGTGTAAACATAAAGATATTTATGTAGTAAGCATCTAATTAGTGAATTCCCTATATATCTACACTGACAGTTCCTGTTTTACCCACAGGACAATTTGAACATGGATTCTAGTATATAAGGGAAGGAGGTAGAGTACCAAAGTTTTACCAGCTGGGCAGGTATAGTAAACTCTTTGGTTTTGGTGACACTATATGTGTAAATCTCTCCTTCTGGCATATTCTGGGTATTTATTAAGTACTACTTCATAATAAGAGCACTCTGACTGGGAAAATGGGTACTTTGTTTTTATATAAGGAGTTTACAGTGCTTTCCTTCTTCCACTTGCCTGGTGCATGATAGAAGAGCTGCTGTTTTTTAATCCTTTTGTGAACTTCTTAAATAATAATTGTGAGCTTCTCCATTGTTTGGAGAGCCTATCATATATGTCATTTACATTGTACAACTGTCACCATTCAATAGAGTGAACTCTTTGAGTACTTATTCATCAGTTATTTGTTAAAATCTTTGTGATATGTGAGAAGCCATTATAAGGGTTTTTGCAATAGTAAAAGGAGGAAAAAGGGGAGAAACACACCATCAACATCAGCAGCATCATTTATTGTGCATGCCTGTGGATGTCAGGCTGAAGCAGACACTAAGCAAAATGGGTGGAGTTCATGATAAGTGTTCAAAGATCAGGAAAGTAAGTGTGGGTACATAGTCCAGAGAAGGTTCTTTAAATTGGCTTATCACAGAAGGCTTCTCTAAAGAAGTATTAGGGTTACTGGGCCTAATGAAACACTAGCCATGCAAAGACCTGGAGCAGAAGCTTTCTAGGCTGAAGAATAAAAAAGAAAATTTCAGGCACGAGCAAGTTTGGCTGTCTGATATATCTGTGCATCCTCCTACTTTGCTAGTGGCATCATATAAATATTGTCCTAGAGACTGAATAAATAGAATTAACTAGTAGAAAAGCTATGTACTAATTTTGCTATGTGATGGTAGAGCCTGAAAGAAAAGATTTTAGCAGAGGTTTGTAGTTCCTTATATTCTTGCATAAAGAGAAGTAATGTGTTATGTCACTTTTGTAAGGAAGATGACCCCTATTCACACGGTGAGCATCTATCAATAATTGTAGCATTGACAGATGACACAATATCAGTGATAAGACTTTCTTATTACTAAATATCTGTATCCTACACATATGAATATTTCATATCATTGTTAGGAAGCAGCATAGACTCTTTCTGAATACTTACAATGCAAGGAATTTTTCCCTTATCATTTTTTTTTGAATTGTTGTCTTCAGAAACTAAGTCATTTCAACTTGTAAATGTCTACACCAGTTTAAAATGATGCATAATGTAATGTGCTATGGCACGTACTCTAATGTATTTTAGATGTGTGTGTGTGTGTGTGTGTGTGTGTGTGTGTGTGTGTGTGTGTGTGTGTAATATACACTCATTCCATGGAACTAGGCATCTCAACTTTCTTTTCCAGTATTGGAGAGCCAGTAGCTAGAATAGTTTCTAGTATACTTCACATACTCCATAAATATTTATTGTAGGAAAGGTTGAATAAAGATCCTTGTATAACTGACCTTGGCAGTTTTCTATTCAGTCATCCTTACTCCCTGCTCACATTTTGAACTTTAGTCCTGTTGAACTTCCAAGAACACCAGATATTCCAAGCTGATTCATGAGTGTCTCCCTCATCAGGCATGGGTGTTTTTTGCGCTGCACCTTAGTCTGTTCCCCACGACTAGGAAGCAAAGCCAACTGCTTCCCCAAGGTTGGGCCTGGTGGTCTGTCTGCTTCCACAATATTTACTCTGTTTCAGCACTTGAAACACTATTACCTATCTAGCTGTTCTTTCCTAATTTAAACTCTGGAATGGCCAGGTGCTTGGTTGAGGTGCTTGTTGAGGAAATTAATAAATTGATAAGTAACATTAGTAATATTTACATTCTAGGCTAAAAATCTTGTTGATCAAAGGATACTCATCCCCCTGAATGGCAACTACTCATCATTCTTTTATGCTCATCTTGCCTGATAGAATATAGCCTTCCTTCTCGCAGGCAGTCTGTCTTGCAGCTAGTCTTCATCTTTAATTGTAATTTTTCTTTCATTTCCATAATACTCTATTCATTTTTCTCCTGAGTAGAGTATTTCCAAACATGGAAACCACTGAGCTATGTATTGATTTTGAAAACCAGTATACTGAAAGAAATCCTGAATTCTTTTTCCAAATCTCTTTACTGATTCTCTGTACAAAACCTTAATAGGGCCAGGGAGATGACTCAGTGGAATAAGTGCTTCCCTGGCAAGCACAAGGGCTTGAGTTCAATCCCCAGTACTGGCAAAAAGAAAAAAATCCTTGATCACTTTCTAGCATTTTAAAATGCTGCAATATAAAATTAAATAGCTTATTTTGTGTCTCATTTTTCACATTCCTTACAATATGAGTAAAAATGAAAGCCATTATTGTGTTTTCCTGGGAAATAAAGTTATTTTTAATTTTAGAGGCAATTCTTGTCCAATTTAGTGTTAGTGGTGATGGAGTGTGTGTGTGTGTGTGTGTGTGTGTAGTACAAGCTCTACAGGGCTTATGAGTTATGAGATCTTACTACATAGATCATACTCATAGTGATCTGCCTGTGTTCAGCCTCTCAAGAGCTGGAATTACAGGTGCACACTACCACGTCCTGTCTCAACACCCATCTCATCACACCCCGGGGTGTGACTGGCACAGCATGCCAGGGATCGAACCCCAGGCATTTTAATCTGCTGAGCTATTTGACTGGCCCTTAAAGTATATCCTTGTAACTTAACTCGCTTGGTCAGATGCTGTAGATCTGCTGGATAATATTTTCTAACTATTGTCCTGTCTTATATCTTTTTTATAGCTTGGTCATATCCTGATATAAAAAATTGAAAACTGGTCAGATCGTTTTTCATGCTTTTTTTTTTTTTTTTTTTTTTTTTTTTTTTTTTTTTTTTTTTTTTTTTTTTTTTTTTTTTTTTTTTTTTTTTTTTTTTTTTTTTTTTTTTTTTTTTTTTTTTTTTTTTTTTTTTTTTTTTTTTTT
>PVKA01028334.1:0-29510 GCA_004027165.1 Ctenomys sociabilis
GCTGAGTGGGTGTGCCAAGGACGGGTAAGACAGGGCTCCCCACCTTGATCAACCTAAGACAGGCCCCACTCCCTTAGCAAACCAGCTGGATACCGAGGTGTGAGGCCGAGCGGCACTGCATGATGTCTTCCTCTCGGGGTTTTAAGAGGAACATCAGAATATATGCTTGTATGCATCTAGGTTCCATCCATTAATCCTAACCCTGTGCAAAAGGATGAGGCTCAGGAAGGTAACCAGGCACTGGGACGGCCGACTGGGGCCGGGGGACCGCTCACGAGCTAGGCAAAACAGGGTACAAGCCACTATATTCACTCGTGTATCGCTGGTTATTGCCTTCTTAGTAAAACAAAAGGAGGGAGATGTTGGGAGCCGAGCCAAGATGGCGCCCGCTCCTCACTCCCCCGCCCATCGTGTCTGCAAAGATGGCACCCAGATCCGGCTTCCTGGTTCTTGTTGCTGTACCAACCTCTCCCTTATTTAGAATAAGCCCGCCATTGCTGTAAGATCTACCAATAGTAATCGGCCACGTGTATAATTATGATTGGTTTGTGAAATCTATATAGCTTGCTGTATCACAAGATCCACCATGCTTGCACGGTAGGAGCCGCGGATAGCGGACACATGTGGAGGCTTGCATCCCACTCGATAAAGGCTTGCTGAACCCTGCGTATGAGTGTCTGAGTGTCTTCTTCCGCGGGACGGGAGCGGCGCCGGACAGTTCATTTCCTTTCTTTCTGCACTGAGAAGCAGGAGCCACACATGTTGGCCACCTCCAAAACACAAAGTGTTAAACATCTGCATTAACTATTTACTGACAATGACATTCTAAAGAGTTTTCATGTATTTAACACTTTCTAGGATTCATAATGAATGCCTAAAAATGTCTTAGAATAAATTAATCAAGTAAGCTGGGGGCATACAAAAGAGATATAGTGAGTAGAAACATCATGAAGGACTTGGGAAATTGCACAGTGGCATAAGTGCCTGGCTTGCAAGTCCAAGATTCCGAGTTTGATCCCTGGTACTGAATGCTATGCCAGACCTGAACAGCAGATGTGTTATGTCAGCCCCATAACTCCAGGTGTGGTGCATGTCTGTAATCCTAACGCTAGGAAGATCGAGACAAGGAGTATCACTATGAGTCCAAACTGCTTAGCAAGACCTTTTATCAAAATAAAAAAAACAAAATGCAAAGAGAACATTAAATACAATTGTCATGAAGAAAAATTAAAAGAAATATCAGTATCGGAAGGGTATGTCACTAACAAGAACCATCACCTGGAAAAGGTCTGCCCATGCACATTTGTTGCTGTAGCGTGAAGATTCCAATTAAAAATAGAAAAATATCCCAGGAAGTAGAAAGAAGAGCAGAAAATCAGTGAAGATAAATGGTAACTGATACATTAAGATGAGGACAAAGATCCCCTGAAGTTCTGTGCCAAAATTTGGGAACAATAATTGTTTTAGTGGAAGAATGCTTTAGATTTGTATAGGCCATTGTCTTTTTTCATGAGGTCTATATGTACAACTCAGAGTTTTGAGGATTGAGCATAATATTGATTCTAAAAGGCAATTCCACTGTTGTTATTATTCGTATGTTTGTTTTTCCTCAACCAAAATTTTTTTTTTTTTTTTTAATTTTAGGATAGGGTCTACAGGTGTTCAGAGTCTTACCACTAGATCTGACTCATAGTGATCCACCTGTTTACAGCCTTTTAAGAACTGGGATTGCAAGTATATACTATGACGCCCAGTCTCATTTGCCCTCTCAGCACAACCCAGGGGATCTTTATACCTGCTTGTAGGTGCTTTAATCTGCTGATCTATTTGACCAGCCCTTCAATCAGGATTATTGAACCTGGCTAAAAACCACTTCCCACTGCTTTGGCCTAGATGCAAAGCTGATGAGACTTTGAGTCAAAATCCAATTTTTGGTTTCTAATCCTCAAAAGACAAAGCAGATGCACTTCTGCCAATACTTCCTGCTGGAAAAGAAGCAAACCATAATATTAATTCAAGGTATGAAACATGACCCAGAAGGCTTCTGATGGTGGAAAGAAGCATGGAAAGGTATCTTGTGTCTCTACACAAAGAAGCATGTTTTCTATTCTGCAAACAAACTGGGGAAGGAAGACCAAGCAGATTCAGTATCCATAAATACCAGCCATGGTCAAAAAACACATCCCACTTAAAGGTACACAAGATTGTTGCTGTTATTCTTTCTTTTTGTTCTCTTGCTCTTTGCCACTGCCACAAAAGGTTGTTCTCTGCTCTATGCCGCTCTGCCTTGGAGCCAGCTGAATATGGACTGAAACATCCAGT
Source organism: Ctenomys sociabilis (assembly GCA_004027165.1). Classification (NCBI taxonomy): domain Eukaryota; kingdom Metazoa; phylum Chordata; class Mammalia; order Rodentia; family Ctenomyidae; genus Ctenomys; species Ctenomys sociabilis. Next base: position 2,323 of record PVKA01028334.1, read on the forward strand.
AACTGTGTGCTAAATAAACCTTCCTTTCCTTCAAAATAAATAAATAAAGGTACACAACTCAGAAGGAGCCAAGAGTGAGGAATCGAAAGAATCCTACCACATCACAGAAATAGAATTGCCAGAACAAACTCAGATATGTGAGACACACTCTGCCATTCCATTATAAGTTTGATAAATTAAATTGTTGGGTTGAAATAAATATTAATATATCACTGCATTAAGAAGAAAAGAAATGAACATAGCTATACAGATAATGGAACACAGGGCAAGAAACCTTGTCCAGCATTTGTGGAGACCTGAGTTTGATTCTCAACCTTAAAAATTAAAAAAAGATAAAATATATAAGTATAAAAAGACTTAGATGAGTGTAAGAATTCTACAATTCACTTAGATGAAAAGGTCAATCAATACCAGTAAACTGTTAAGTCCCAACTATGTGCTGTACTAGTCAGAAACACCATTATGAAAAGGATATGAAAAATATACTAAGGCCATCCTCCTCGATCCCGCCTAGCCCCAGAGACCGGCCAGAGATTGCGAGGCCTACTCCACCATCCTCCTCGATGCCCCCCATGCCTGCACAGCCCCAGAGACCTCCCGAGAGAGCGAGACCCACGCGAACAGCCCACACTGCCCAGCCAGAGACTGGCCTGAGACAGAGGCTGACTCCCTGGATCCCACCCCAAGCTCTCCCAGCGAGTGGGAATTTGCACAACTCACCAGGCTTCCCAGATCAGTAAGAGTGTGGTGAGTCTGAGGGAGAGCCATTGGCTTCTTCCCATGTACGCTACCCAGATCCCTGCCCCCCAAGCCCTCCAAGCCAGTGACTGGCCTGAAACCTCAGGACCCACTCACCAGCATCTCCCTGGATCCCCTGCCCTAAAGCCCGCTGAATGAGTGGGAATTTCCCCGACTCTCTAGGCATCAAAGTTCAGTGAGTGTAAAACTCCAGGCCCGCCGTGCCCGAGAGACATTTCACAGGGATTCCTTGCCCTCCCAACCCCGTGGCCCGGTGAGAGCTCCAGGTACACTGTGCCAGAGAAACATTTCCAGGTGATTATTGTTCCCATCCCACAGCCCCAGACCCAGTGCAGGTCAGCCTGGAGTGAGAACTCCAAGCCTGCCACCCTAGAGAGACATTTCTCAGCAATCATTGGAACCATGCCACTGCCCGAAACACAGCACAGCCTGGCCTGTGAGTGAGGGCTCCAGGCCCGCTGCACCGGAGGGACCTTTCCCAGCCTTCTCAGGTTACGTCCTGTAGACCCCAACCCAGTACAGCCTACTCAGTGAATAAGATCATCCATATCCTTTTGTGAGCCCAGAAGACCCACCAAAGCCCAGGTCCACCCACCTGGGGAACGACCTGCCTGACACAGGAGGGCTGACCCCTGTGATCCTCGCCCCAAAGCCAGATAAGATGGGGAAGTTTCATTACTTGTTCTACATCCCAGTTCAGTTCATGGTCACCTGAACAGGGAGCTAACAGAGGGGAACCAAAGGAGCTGCAGCAAAAAGGGAACTGAACAAAACAGCTAGATCCAGGATAGGCATACCTGGAAAATCTCAAACTTAATAGACTGGCACCCAAATCTCATAACAACCTAAGGTTATAGCTGCACCAAAGCTCTACACCAAAGGGCAAAGGTCAGTGCTATAAAAAATGACAAAGAGAAGGGGAAAAATGCAATCCCAGACCTCAAGTCCATCAGGAAGGGCAGAGGACACTAGCTCAGCTGCAACAAATGAAGTAACAGATACAGCAGCAAAGGAACAACAGCAGAAAGCTATAGAGGAAATAAAATGAGAAGTAATTCCCCAAATTAAAAAAGAAATATTTGAATACGTAGTATGTGAAATAAAGAATGAATTCCAGAAACATTGGGTGGAAAAACTATGCTCACCCAGACCAAGTGCAGAGAGCACTATTCCAACTGATATATATGAATTAACAGCATCTGAAGCAAAGAAACAACAGCAGAAAGATCATGAGAAACTCAAAGCAGAAATAAGTTCTGAAATCTAAAAAGAACTTTTTGAAGTTATAGCATCTGAAAAACAGAAACAAGTCCAGAAATATACAGAGGAAACCCAACCTGGAGGCAACTCTGCAGAAAAAGAATTAATAACTACCTCTAAAGAAGACATGGATAAAACAATTGAGGAGATCAGAAATATGATGGATTCCTTGAATGAGCAATACAGAAAATAAATAGAACACATGAAACACAGTCAAAGAGATATAGAACTGAAAATACCAATCACAAGTCTACAAAACCATCTGAATGAAAGCGAAGACAGAGTTTCAGATCTTGAAGATGCCAGAGCAGCTACTCAAAAGGTGAGAAAGGATCTCTTGAAAACAACAAGAATGCAGGAAAAAATAATCCATCACCTGCAAGATGATGCCAGGATGAACAATGTGATAATAATTGATATCAACAAGAATGAAGGAGTCAATACAAATGACATAAAAAAATTTGGGGAGAAATAATCGCAGAAAACTTCCCAAATACAAGGATACAATTCAACATTCATGTCACCGAAGCATACAGAACATCAAATAACCTCAACCCAAGTAGAAACACAGCAAGACATATAATAGTTAAGATCCCACAAATCCAACACAAAGTTAATATACTGAAAGCTGCTAGAGAGAAGAAGGAGTTCACATTCAAAGAAAAACCCATCAGAATTACAGCTGACTTCTCTACAGAAGCAATGAAGGCAAGGAGAGCATGGAGCAGAGTTCTTCAAGTGCTAAACGAAAACAAATTCCAGCCCACACTATTTTACCCTGCAAAACTCTCTTTCAACTTTGATGGAGAAGTGAAATACTTCCAGGACAAAGAAGAACTAAAGAGTTTCATGATGACAAAGCCATCCCTTCACAGGCTGCTGAAAGATGTTCTAGAGAGAGAGACCACAATGACCAGAACTCCATGAAAGAGAATGGAAGGAACCCACTAAACAGGACAGACAATTAAACACAGGTTACAAAGGAATAAACAACACAAGGTAAATATCATGACAAACATAAGTCAGCATATTTCAATTATAATGATCAATGTAAAACAACTCAATTCTCCAATTAAGAGAAATAGACTGGCACAGTGGATTAGGAAACAAAACCCAACAATATGCTGTATACAACAAACACACTTAACTCAAAAGAACATTCATAGGCTTAAAGTCAAAGGACAGAAAATAATACTACATGCGCCAGCACCTCAGAAAAAAGCAATTCTGTTCTCAGTCTCAATTCAAACCAAGAATGATCAAATGACACAAAGAAGGCCACAATATATTGGTCAGGGGAAAAATTCAAGAGCAAGAAGTAAATATATATACACCAAACACAGGAGCACCCAACTATGTAAGACAAATTTTATGGGACATGAAAAACTTAACAGGAGACCTTAACATACCCTTATCTCAAAAAGATAGGTCAACCAGACAAAAAATTAGCAGGGAAGAAGCAGAACTGAACCAGAGCTTGGAACAAATGGACCTGGTGGACATATGCAGAGTGTTCCACCCAACCACAGCTGAATACACATTTTTTTCAGCTGCGCACAGGTCATTTTCCAAAATAGACCACATACTAGTCCGGAGGTCATGCCTAAGTATATGCAAGAAAATAGAAATTATCCCATGCATACTATCTGACCACAGTGCAATGAAACTGGAAATAAATGACAAGAGAAACCAGAAAACCGAATAAATTCATGGAAACTAAACAACATCCTACTCAGCAATCAATAGATTGCAGAAGAAATTCAATAAGAAATTCAACAATGTCTACAATTCAATGAAAAGTCAACTACAATTTACCAGAATTTATGGGATGTGAAGAAAGCTGTTCTTAGAGGGAAAATAAGAGCTATGATCTCACACATTAGGAAAAAAGAAAGGGAACAAATTAGCACCCTAATGTTGCACCTCCGACAACGAGAAAAAGAAGAGCAAACAAAACCCAGAGCACAAAGATGGGAAGAAATCATAAAGATTAGAGCAGAAATTAATTCAATTGAGATGAAGAAAACAGTTCAGAGAATCCACAAATCAAAAAGTTAGTTCTTCAAAACAAAATAAAGTTGATAAGCCTCTTGCCAAAGTCATCAAAAAGAGGCAAAAGAAAATTCAAGTACAAGCGATAAGGAATGAAAAGGGTGAAATCACCACAGACACTGTGGAAATTCAGAAGATTATCAATAGTTATTTCGAGAACCTTTACATTCACAGAATAGAAGACACAGAAGAAATGGACATATTCCTCAAAAGGTACAAATTACCAAAACTAAATCAAGAAGATATAGGAATTCTCAATAAGCCGATAATAGCCAACGAAATACGAAACATAATAAAAAGCCTACTGACAAAGAAAAGTCCAGTTCCTGATGGATTCACAGGTGAATTCTGCAAGAAATTTATACAAGATATAATCCCCACACTCCACAAACTCTTCATTGAAGTAGAAAACAAAAAAGTCCTCCCAAAATCATTTCTGGAGGCAAGTATAATACTGGTTCCAAAACCAGGGAAAGACACACCCAAAAAGAGAACTACAGGCCAATCTCTCTCATGAACATAGATGTGAAAATACTCACCAAAATCCTGGCAAATAGAGTACATCAAATCATCAAGAATGTCATACACTATGACCAGGTAGGATTCATCCCAGGGATGCATGGATGGTTCAATATTCGAAAATCTGTAAATGTAATACACTATTAATATACTGAAATAAGAAAAACCACATGATCATCTCAATTGATGCAGAGAAAGCCTTTGACAAAGTCCAGCACCCGTTCATGTTCAAGGTCCTACAGAAAATTAGAATGGATGGACTCTACCTTAACTTGATAAAAGACATCTATGACAAACCAATAGCTCATATAATCCTAAATGGTGAAAAACTGAAATCTTTTATTCTTAAATCAGGTACAAGACAAGGATGTCCTCTATCACCACTCCTATTCAATATAGTCTTGGACTCCTTAGCAGCAGCCATTAGAAAAGTGAGAGAAATAATAGAGATAAGAATAGGGAAAGAAGTTAAATTATCACTATTTGCAGATGACATGATACTTTACTTGGAAGACCCGAAAAAATTCCACCAAGAAACTGCTAGAATTGATACGGAAATTCAGTCACATACCAGGATACAAAATCAATACTCAAAAGTCAATAACATACTTCTACACAGATAACAAGCACACTGAAAGGGAAGCAATAGAAACAATACCTTTTACAATAGCACCGTGGAAAATGAAATACCTTGGGATTCACTTAACCAAGGAAGTCAAAGACCTTTTCAAAGAAAATTACAACACCCTACGAAAAGAGATTATAGAGGATTTCAGAAAATGGAAAGATATTCTATGCTTCTCGATAAAAAGAACCAACATAGTGAAGATGGCCATATTCCCAAAATTGCCGTACAGATTTAATGCAATTGCTTTCAAACTGTCACCACCATGCCTCCCAGATATAGCGAAATTAATCCTAAAATTTATTTGTAACCACAAACGACCTTGAAAAGCAAAGGCAATCTTGGCCAATAAAGACAAGGCAGGAGGCATCACAATTCCTGATTTGAAATTATACCACAAAGTCACTATGATAAAATCAACATGCTATTGGCAACAAAAGAGATGTGAGAATCAGTGGAATAGATAAGAAGACACAGAGGTATGTACAAGAACACTCAGCCATCTTATCTTCAACAAAGGGGCTAAACAAGCTCACTGGAAGAAAGATAGTCTCTTTAACAAATGATGCTGGAAATCATGGCTTTCTACATGCCGAAAACTAAAAATTGACCCAGCTCTATCACCATGCACTAAGTGAAAGTGAAAATGGATTAAAGATCTAAACAATAAAATGGAAACACTCAATCTCCTGGAAGAGAAAGTAGGAGGAATTCTTGAACACATAGGGGTAGGTAAAGAGTTCATGAACAAACATATATTCGCATGGGAAGCACTTGAAACAATCAACAACTGGGGTCAACTCTTCTTAAGGAGTTTCTGCATGTCAAAAGAAATTGTCAACAGAGTAAAAAGACAACCCACAAATTTTGAAAGAATCCTAACTAATACGTAATCAGACAGAGGACTACTGTATAGAATATATAAAGAACTAAGATATAGCAGGGCCCTCAAATTTAAAGACCCAATTCAGAAATGGGCCTCTGAGATGAATACACACTTCTTAGAGGATGAAATTATAGAAGCGAATAAATATATGAAAAAATGCTCCACATCGCTAGCCATTCGTGAAATGCAAATAAAAACAACACTAAGGTACCATCTCACTCCAGAAAGAATGGCTATCATAAGGAAATCAACCAACAACAAATGTTGGAGAGGTTGTGGGGAAAAGGGAATCCTTCTCTATTGCTGGTGGGAATATAGACTGTTACAACCATTGTCGAGGTCAGTCTGGAGACTCCTCAAAGGAGTAGGACTAGAAATCCCATTCAAGCCAGCTATCCCACTACTGGGAATTTTCCCAAAGAATTTGAAAACATTGTATCATAGTTATATATGTGTACCTATGTTTATAGCAGCTCAGTGTGTGATAGCAAAATCTTGGAAACAACCAAAATGTCCATCACATGAGGAATGGTTGAAAACGATGTGGTATTCCCATATAATGGAGTATTACTCAGCTATTAACAATGATAAGCTTGAAGCATTTATACTGAAGTGGATGCCACTTGAACATACACTCATTAGTAAAATAAACCAGACACACATGTGTAAATATTGTACAGTCTCCCTAGTATAACAAGCGAAAAGCAGAAATACAAAAGGAAACGTACAAAAACCACTAAAATCAATTCAGTCAAATAAGGCAAAGTGAATGGCATATGCTGCAGGATGCTAATCAGCTTTTCTTCTGGATGGTTAGCAACCTAATTTTACAAATCAGAAATGGAGAAATTGAAGAGCCACAGGGCCTGCCAACATTTTGGCCCTAGCCTTTCAAGGTCAGTGAAGACTCAGGACATAGAACCTATACTGCAACATCATGAAACTCAGTTGAGCTTCAAATTTTCTGAACAAGGAGATTATGGAGCCACAGAAGAAAGAGATTGAAGTTCTGTAGTGTGCCTGGGGAGAGTCACATGAAGAGAAAACTTTCTCTCAAGCTCTCACAGAAAGCAAGGTGGTCAAGCATTGGCTGTAACTCATCCACATGGATGACACAGACAAAGGATCTACAGAGTAAGGTACAGGACTACAAGATAAACCCTGAGGGGACTTCACTGACCTCATAAGAAACATAAAGTACATGTGTTGGTATATAAGCCTTGCTCTATCTAGGTCTTAACAATCCAGCCCAGAAGTATAAAAATGAAATATTCATCGTGGGACCATAATATTAAGCTGAGCTGTAAATGGCTATGGTCGACAACTTCTTTGAGTAATTCACTGTTGTTGTGGAATGCTGGACTGTGTTGGATTGTGTTGTCCAGTTCAAGCAACTAAGTTAGTTGAATGACAATGGAGTGCCCATCTTTCACAGTTGTAGACAAAGTAAGGGGTATAGAAAGGGAAAATCATGATGTGTGTGTATAGACAGTACAGTTGGGATAGATAATGCTGTGCTTCTACATAATCCTATGAGAGGCAAGATTTGCACTAATGATGGTTGGATTGGATATTATGTCGGCTTCTAGTACTATAGACAACCACTAGGAGAATAACATGATAGAAAGTATTAATTATTGAATCTTTGATGTAATTCAGCTATAAAAAAATAAGATACACTAAGAGCTTAATTTACTGATAAGAGACATCTGCTATAATAATGTCTGTAAGTATAATATCATGTATGCACCTTATAGGTTACCAAAACATTATGAAAACAGTTTGCAATGTATTAATTTATCAAATCCATCTTGTCAAGGTGTCTTAAATATGTCTCATTGATATTTGTACTTCAATAAAACAAAAATTAAAAAATATATATACTAAAAATATTATCAAAGATAGAACCCTTGAAAATCTGTTAATTAATCCACAAAAAGACCAGAAAAGTTAGCAGAGGGACAATGAAAAATGAGCTTCAATAAACAAAGAGAAATTTTAGAAATTGTGATTTGTTCTTCTGTCCCGTCCAGTGGGTCAGTCAGCGCAGGTCACCTAGGGGAGGAGAGGGGACTGATAAAGACAAAGAACAGGTGCGCGAGAAATGGAGACAAGACAGGATTCTGATCAAGTCTCGTTTATTCAAGGAAGTGATACAGCTTATATAGCAGAGGGAAGGGAAGTCAACATCACTAATGACATAGGTATATTAGGGTAATGCTGTAGGCTAAGAATACTCAGGTGATCAACTAAAGGAGCACGTGACTGGAAGTCTAACCAAAGGAACAAGAGGCAGGAAATCATGATGCAGCAATTCTACAGGAAGTATAACTTATATCCATAAAAGGAATAGAAACGAAGGCTTCCAGACTACGGTGCCCTCCACATTCTTCAAGCATGTTGTGCAAGTAAAATGCATTATGACATCTTTAAGTCTACCTTGAAGGAGAAGAAAGGCCAAATGTAATTTCTAGTTTTACATTTATTTTCATGACAGCTGTATGAGTATATATTTTCACTGACAATGTAGGATTTTTTTCTTACCTCAAACCTCATAAACATCTGCTATTATTTGAAATCTTAATATTGGTCATTCTTTTGGTTTAAGACAGAATCTCAGTGTTCCAATTTCTAATTTCATGATGGCCAGAACTGTTGGACATCTTTTCATGAATTTATTGACTATTTTATTTCTTCTAAAAAGTGTCTATTTATTCCACTTGTCCATTTTTGATTGAGCCTTTTATTTTCATGGCCTTTATTTTTTTTTTCAGAACCAGGGATTGAACTCAGGCCCTGGTGTTTGCCAGAGAAGTGCTTATTCCACTGATCCAACTCGCTGGCCACATATGGACCTAATTTTTAAGTTCTGTATCTATTCTAGCTACTAGTCCTTAGTCTTTGGAATTTTTTTAAAGGAATATAACATTATTATTTTTTTCTTTTTCTTTTTTTATTTTTGTTTTATTGAAGTACAAATATCAATGAGACAGTTTTAAGATACCTTGCCAAGATGGACTTCATAAATTAATACATTGCAAACTGTTTTCATAATGTTTTGCTATCATAGAAGTTGCATACATGATATTATACTTACAGACATTATTATACCATATGTCTCTTTTCAGTAAATAAAGTGTAGCTGTTTGCATATCTTTTTTTATACCTGAATTACATCAAAGATTCAATAATTATTACTTTCTACCTTGTTATTTTCCTAGTGGTTGTCCATAGTACTAGAAGCTGACATAATATCCTGTCCAACCACCATTAGTGCAAATCTTGCCTCTCATAGAATTATGTAGAAGTACAGCATTATCTATCCCAACTGTGCTGTCTATACACACACATCATGATTCTTCCTTTCTATACCCCTTACTTTGTCTACACCTATCAAAGATGGGCACTCCATTGTCATTCAACTAACTTAGTTGCTTGAACATGACAGCACAATCCAACACTCTCCAGCAGTCCACAACAATAGTGAGTTATTCAAAGAAGTTGTTGACCATAGCCATTTATAGCTCAACTTATTATTATGTCTCCGTGATGTATACTTGATTTTTATACTTTTCTGCTGGATGGTTAAGACCTAGATAGAGCAAGAACTATATACCAATACATGTAGTTTGTGTATTTTATGAGGTCAATGAAGTCCCCTCAGGGTTTATCTTGTAGTCCTGTACTTTATTCTGTAGATCCTTTTTCTGTGTCATCCATGTGGATGAGTCACAGCCAATGCTTGACCAGTTTGCTCCCTGTGAGAGCCTAGTCTTTGGAATTGTTGATAATTTTTCCCATTCTATAGGGTTTTGTTTTAGATGCTTTAGGAAGGCTCTTTTGTTATGTAAAAGATTTATAATTTGATATGTTTCCATTTGTTAATTCTCAGAACTGTTCCTTGTACAAAAGAGGTTCTATTTAGAAAGGACTTGCCTATATCTATGGCCTTAAGAGATCTAAAGATATGATTGGATTCAATCTTCTGCATGTTGGCAGCCAGTTATCCAAATACCATTTAGTCAAGAGGCTGTGTTTCCTCCAGGGCATGTTTTTAGTCCCTTTCTGAAAGATTGCAGAATGATATGTGCCTTGGGTTGTTTCTGTATCCTGTCTTGTTCTCTTCATCCATATGTTTGTTCTTTTGTAAATGAAATGTTTTTCCAATCAGTATAATTCTGTATGTCTCATCTCCTTTTCTTAGAAATCCTGGCAAGCTTTGTAATGCAATGTTAATAAAGGGAATGTGAAACCTTCTCCTTTGTTCGTCTTATGTAGACTTGCTTTTGTTGTATTCAGTCTGTCCTCAGTCCATGTGAATTTTAGGATTTCCTCTAGTTCTATGAAACATGATTTTGGTATTTTGACTGGGATTGCATTAAATGTGGACATCAGTTTTGCAAGTGAGCCATTTTGACTGAATTGAATCTGCCTACCAAGGAACAGAAGCTATTGTTTCATTTCCAGATGTGATCTTTGATTTAAGAATCTACTGGATTCTATAAATTGTTGCTGATAACCTTTTCTTTTTGAATTATGTTAATTCCTAAATACGTAGTGTTTCTTGTTGCTATTGTGAATAGTATTTTTTTCCAAATTCCTTTCTCAGAGAAATTCTAACAACTTTTGTGTCTTAGCATTGTGTCCACTTATATGGCTGAATTTGCCTATTAGTTCTCAGAGTTTTTTTTATGAATTAAACAGTTTTCTACTGATAGGCACACGCCATCTTCAAATTATGATAATTTGACTTCTACTTTACATATGCTTTCCCACAACATTTTTGTTTTATTTGTCTGATTTCTCTTGCTAATATCCAAGAGACTGCTATGTTAAACAGGAGTGGTGATAATAGTTATAATAAATTCAAGAAATACTTTGGCAAACTCTGGGCAGCCTGTGAGTCTCTGGTAAGTTTGACTTTCCTTAGCCCAAAGTGTGCAAGTGTGGAGCTTCTGCTGGTGTTGGTCCAAAGTTTCAACAACTTAGGAGGACTCTGAGTAGCTTGTGGGACAAGACAGTGTTGATCTGTGGGCCTGTTGTGCGCATGCAAGGAGCTTTACTGCCGCAATTTTAGAATGTAGACAGACTCTGGGCAGCTTGTGGAATGATGGTAACCTCTCAGCCCCCAACATGCTGATTCTGCTGGTGCCACTAGTAACTTACACTTTTGAATGGAACCATAGAGTTGTGATCTGTGGGCCCAGTATGGGCAGGTACCAAGTTTTTCTGGAATCATTTAACTTTGACCAAGTCTGTCTGGCCTATAGGACCCTGTGCAGATGATTACTGGGCACATAAAAATTGACAAAACACATGAGCAAAAGCCAATCTTATCTCTCTAGCTCAAACAGAACAAATCCTGCAGACAAAGACATACAAGGACTTGAAAATCAAATACACCTGAAATCTCTGAAATAATAGCAACTGAAGTAAAGAAACATGTTCATCAGGTTATAGAAGAAATAATATAAGAAATAATCTCACAGATGCAAAAAAAAAAAAAAAGAAAAAAAAATGACAACAATCATGAAAGAATTGCTCATCAAAACTAACGGAGACAGAGTTACCTTGCACCCTGGGGCCTGTGGGACCTGTCTGGTCCAAACTCAGGCATACCACATGAATGAGACCTGCTTCCACACCCTTGGGAGCCCTCCACAACTCTGCTGCCCCCATCCCACACTGGCCGAGTGAGTGAGAACTTCTACCACATTAGCAGGACCCCCAGATCCACCTATCCCAGGCCCAGGGAGTGTGTGGGACAGCTTCTAGCTACCTTGTGCCAGTAGGACCTGTCCAGTTCAAACCCAGGCATGCTGCACGAGTGATAAACCCTTCTGCGCCCTTGGGAGCAACCAACACTTCATTCCCCCATGCCCGCCCAGTGAGTGAGACCCTCTGCTGTGTAACAGATACATCTCTACCAGAGTTGAAAGGAGAGTGTGAGAGAACTTCCTCCCTCCCTAACACTCTTGACCCCGCCAGATGCAGCTCAGGCCTGGCATACAGGCCTACAGTGAAACTGTGCACCTGTAGTCCTTGCAGAGAGAGTAGGGCACAGAACCACCCAGCTAGTGCAGAAGCAGAACATCTTGCCAGAGGGGCAGAGCAGATTCATTCCCACGGGCTGCAGCAGAAAGGAGATGAGCACCGGAGCCAGACCCAAGCCAGGCACAACAGGATAAACTCAAACTTTCTAGATCTACACCTGAATTTCAGTAGAAGCTAACATTATAACTATGCCAAAGCTCTACAACAACGGCCAGAAGACAATGCTATACAAAATGACAATGAGAAGGAGCGAAATGCAATCTCAGACTGCAAACCCACCCATAACAAATGCAGAGGACACCACTACAGAACAAATTGGAAATCATAAAGCTGAAATCAATGAGGCAATAGCGTCAGAAATAAAGAAACAACTGCAGAAACGTATAGAGGAACTCAGATCAGAAATGAAAAAACTAAATCTCTGAATTAGTAGCATTTGAACTAAAGAATCAAATGCAGAAAGCTATGAAGGAAAACCAGTGACCACCCAGAACAAATGTAGAGGACAGTAGCTCAACTTAAATCTATAAATTAATAGTGTTGGAAGTGAATAATTAACAGCATACAGGTACAGTGAAACTGAGAGCAGAAGTAATGTCTGAAATAACAAAATAAAAATCTAAAGTCATAATATCTCAAGTAAAGAATCAAATACATAAACATATGGAGGAAAGCAAATCTGGACAAAAAAACTTGCAGTAAAAGAATCAATAACTACTTCTAAAGAAGACAATCACAAAAACTAGAGCAGATTAGAAAACGATGGATTCCTTGAATGAGCAATACAGGAAAGAAATTGATTGCATGAAGCAGTTAAGAGATACAGACAAACTTAAAATCTCAATCACAAGCTTACAAAACCATTTGAGTGAAAGTGAAGACAGTTTTAGATCTTGAAGACGTTGGTGTAGCTAGTGAAAAGGTAAGAAAAGATCTCTTAGAAACAACTAGGATGCAAGAAAGAATAATTCATCACTTGCAAGACAATGTAAAGATGAACAATGTGAGACAAATAGGTATCTGACAAAGAAGGGTCAATACAAATGACATTAAAACAATATGGGAAATAGTCTTAGGAGAAAACTTCCCAAATATTACATTCCAAGGAAAATACATCAGAATTATGGCCGACTTTTCTTCACAAACCATGAAGGCAAGGAGAACATTGAACAGAGTACTGGAGAAAAAAACTCCACCCCAGACTACTATGCCTTGCAAAACTCTCTTTCAAGTTTGATAGAGAATTGCAACACTTCCATGACAAAGAACACCTAAAGAATTTCATGATGACAAAGCCATCCCTACACAAGCTAATGAAAGATGTTCTAGAGAGGGACCACAATGACCAGAAATCCATGAAAAAAAAACCAGAAGCAACCAATTAAACAGGGCAAAAAATTAAACACAGGACAAAAAGGAGCAAACAACAGCAGATAAATAACATGTCAAGCTTAAGTCAATACATCTCAGTTATAACCATCAATGTAAATGGACTTAATTCACCAATTAAGAGAAGTAGACTGGCACGGTGGATTAGGAAACAAAACCCAACAGTATGCTGTATAAAATAAACATACTTAAATCAGAAAGATATCCATCGCCTGAAAGTCAAAGGAAGGAAAATAATACTACATATTCCAGCACATCAGAAAAAAGCAGAGGTGGCAATCCTGTTCTCAAACAGTCTCAACTTCAAAACAAGAATGATCAACAGAAATAAAGAAGACCACCATATACTGGTTAGGGGAAAAATTAAAGAGGAAGAAGTAACACTCATAAATATGTATGCACCGAACATTGGACTGCCCAACTATATAAAACAAGTATTAATGAACATGAAAAATCTAATGCCCAATGCCACCATCTTCATAACAGATATTAATGCACCCTTATCACAAAAAGACAGGTCAACCACACCAAAAATTATCAAAGAAGAAACAGATCTGAACAAGAGCTTGAAACAAATAGACTTAATGAACATGTACAGAGTGTTCTACCCAAACACAGTTGAATGCACATTTTTTTCAGCTGCACATGTGTCATTCTCTAAAATAGTCCACATACTGGTCATGGTTAAGAATATGCAAGAAAGCAGAAATTATCCCATGCATATCATCTGACCACAGCGCTAGGAAACTGGAAATAAATCACAAAAGACACAAGAAACACCTGCTAAATCCATGGCAATTAAACAATACCCTACTCAGCCATCAATAGGTCACAGATGAAATCAAATAAGAAATTCAATAATATCTATAATTCAATGAAAATTCAAGCACAACTTATCAGAATATATGGGATGTGATGAAAGCAGTTCTCAGGGGGAAATTTATAGCTATAAATTCACACATTAGGAAAGCAGAACGGGAACAAATAAACACCCTAATGTTACACCTCTGACATCTAGCAAAGGAAGAGAAAACCAACCCCAGAACCCAAAGATGGGAAGAAATCATAAACATTAGAGCATAAATGAACTCAATTGAGATGAAGAAAAGAGCTCAAATAATTAACAAATCAAGAAGCTGGTTCTTTGAAAGATTAAATAAAATTGATAAGCCCCTAGATAACCTCTTCAAAAAGAGGAAAGAAAAAATTCAAATACAAGCAATAATGAATGAAAAGGGTGTAATAAATACAGACCAAGGGGAAATTCAAAAGATCATCAATAGCTACTTTGAGAATCTTTACTCTCACAGAATAGAAGACATAGAAGAAATAGACAGATTCCTCAAAAGGTACAAATTACCAAAACTGAATCAACAAAATATAATCACTCTCAGTAGCCCAATAACAGCCAATGAAATATGAGATATAATAGAAAACATGCCAAAAAGATAATAAAAAACATACTGACAAAGAAAAGTACAGGTCCTGATGGACTCATAGATGTATTCTACAAGAAATTTATGGAAGATATATGCCATATACTCCTCAAACTCATCAAGGAAATTTAACAGGAAGCAATCCTCCTAAAATCATTCCTGGAGGCAAGTATTATACTGATACCAAAATTGGGGAAAGATTCAATTAAAAAAGAGAACTACCAACCAATCTCACTCATGAACATAGATGCAAAAATCCTCATTAAAATACTATTAAATAGAATACAGCAAATCATTAAGAAGATCATATACCATGACTAGGTGGGATTCATTTCAGGGATAGAAGGATGGTACAATATTCAAAAATCTATAAATGTAATATATGTTCAAAGTCCTACAGAAAATTGGGATAGAAGGCCTCTGCTTCAATGTGATAAAAGCCATTTATGAAAACCCAATGGCTAGCATAATTATAAATGGATAAAAAATAAATCTTTTACTTTTAGATCTGGTATAAGACAATGATGTCATCTCTCACCCCTCCCATGCAATATAGTTCTGTAATCATTACCTAGAACTGTTAGAAAAGAGAGAGAAATAAAAAGAATAAGAATAATTTAAAAAGTCAAATTATTATTATTTGCAGAGGATATGGTACTTTACTTGGAAAATCCAAAAAACTCCACCAAGAAGCTACTAGATAGCATAACAGGATACAAAGTCAATACCCAAGAGTATATAGCATTCTTCTACAAAGATAACAAACACACTGAGAGGAAAATTATATAAACAATATGTTTTACAATAGCATCGAGGAAAATGAAATAACTTGGAAATAATCTAACTAAAGAAGTCAATGATCTTTTCAAGGAAAATTACAGTACTCTTAAAAAAGAGATTATAGAAGATTTCAGAAAATGGAAAGATATTCCATGCTCCTGGATAGGAAGAACTAGATGGCATACTCCCAAGATTGCTGTATAGATTTAATGCAGTTCCTAACAATCTGCCACCAACATTCCCCACAGACCATGAGAAATCAATCCTAAAATTTATTTGGAACCAGAAAAGCCCTAGAATAGCAAAGGCAGTCCTGGCCAACAAAGACAAAGCAGGAGGCATTACAATCCATGACCTGAAATTATACTACAAAGCTACTGTGATAAAATCAGAATGTCCTGGCAACGAAATAGAACTGAGGATTAGTGGAAAAAGCTTAGAAGATGCTGAAGCCTCTAAGAACATACTCAGCCACCTGAGCTTTGATAAAGGGGCCAAAAATACTCACTGGAAGAAAGATAGCCTCTTTAAAAAATGGTGCTGGAAAAACTGGCTCTCTACATGCAGCAAACTAAAACATGTCTATCACCATGCACTAAACTAAAGTCAAAGTCGGTTAAAGATCTAAACATTTAAATAGAAACACTAAATCACCTGGAAGAGAAAGTTAGAGGAACTCTTGAAAACATAGGGCTAGGCAAGAGTTCATGAACAAACACATATTTGCATGGGAAACACTTGAAAGGAATAACAACTGGGACCAACTCTTATTGAAAATTATTTGCAGGTCAAAAGAAATTATGAAGAAAGTGAAAAGACAACCCACAAATTTTTAAAATATCTTAACTAATGTGCACTCAGATAAAGGTCTGCTCTTCAGAATTGAAAAAGAACGAAAATGCATCAGGGCCCTTAAATTTAAGACCTAACCCAGAAATGGGCATCTGAGATGAATATGCACTTCTCAGAGGACGAAACGAAAGAAACAAATAAATGTATGAAAACATGCTCTGCATCGCTAACCATCCATGCAATGCAAATTCAAACAACTCTGAGATACCATCTCACTCCAGAAGAATGGCTATCATAAACAAATCAACCAACAACAAATGTTGAAGGTGCTGTGGGGAAAAGGGAAACTTTCTCTACTGCTGGTGGGAATGTAGACTGGTGCAACCATTATGGAAATCATTGTGGAGACTCCTTAAGAAAATAGGACTGGAAATCCCATTCAAGCCAGCTATCCCTCTGTTGGGCATTTTCCCGGAGGAACTGAAAACATCATATGTTAGTGATATATGTGTACTTATGTTTATAGCTGCACAATTTGTGATAGCCAAATCTTGGAAACAACTGAGATGTCTGTTACCTGAGGAATGGATGAAAATGATGTGCTATTTCTATACAATTGAGTATTACTCAGCTACAAAGAATGATAAACTAGAAGCTTTCATATTTAAGTGGATGCCACTTGAATATATACCATAAGTGAAATAAACCAGACACACGTGTAAATATCATATGGTCTCCATAGTATAATAACTCAAAAAAAGACTTACAAAAGTAGAAAGGTATAATACCATTAGAAGGAAAGCAAGAAATTGAAGACTAGACAATGAAGAGAGAGTATGGAGAAGAGCTAGGAAACATGACAGAGGCAAAGCCATACAGTTATATGTACAAGATGGGCAAGGCAATGATACTCAGAATCTTCAGAAGATTTTTGAATCTAGCAGTTAATTGGAAGGATTCTCACCCTGAATAACTGCATATGCCATGAGCTAAGCAAGTGCACTGAAGATGACAATTTGTAGTAGCAGTTTCAGCCTGGGAGTGCCTATCATTCTCTTCTTCTGAATAGGTGCTGCTTGTTATGACATGCTGGATTCTGCCAAGCTGTCTCTCGGGTAGATATTTGTTTAAAAAGGAGGAAGTGGTGAATGAAGGCAGAAGACAGGAAAAGGAGTGTTGAGGGACTGTCCTGCTACAATGCTGTATATGATAAGATTTCTAAACCTATGTGTAAATATATATAGTTGTTTGTTCCTATTTTTAAAATATATTTTATTTATTTATTTATTTGTTTTTTGTCTTTTTTGAGACAGGGTCTCACTATGCAGTTCAGGCTGGCCTTAAGATCACTTTGTAGCTCAGGCTCTTCTCGAACTCACAACAATCCTCCTGCCTCAGCCTCCCGAGTGCTGGGATTACAGGCATGCACCACCATGCCAGGCTTAAAATATATTTTAATATTTATGTTATATTTTGTAGGGACTTAAAGTTTAACATATCAATACCTGATGAAAAATACCTGTTCCATGTTAAGCCTAAGATGTTTGATATTCAGGCAGAGTGAGGTTAAGCTCAGCAGCCTTGGATGCTTCTTTTCTGGAGGGTTAACAACCTAAGTTTGCTGACCTAAAATTAGAGAAAAAGGAGGGTCACAAAGACAGCCAACATTTTTCTCTAGCCTTTCAAGGTCAATTAAGACTCAGGACATAGGAGACCCTGTACTGCAACATCATGTAACTCAGTTGTGTCCCAAATTTTCTGATCAAAGAGATTATGGGGCCAAAGAGGAAAGTGTTGGAGGATGTAGAGTGTGCCTAAGGAGAGTCACTTGGAGAGAAAACATTCTCTCAGACTTTCACAGAAAGAAAATTTATCAAGCAATTGCTTTGACTCATCCATATGGCAGACACAGACAAAGGATCTACAAATGGTGGTACATTGTCTCAGGATAAATCTTGATGGGATTTGACTAATTTTAATAAGATACAAAAGCCATATTTCTTGTTACATAGGTGTTGCTTTATCTTGGTCTTAACCATCCAGCAGAGAAGTATTAAACTTGTTGTAATTAAATAAATTGTAAAACCATAATATTATGCTGAGCTATAAAGGACTCAAGTCAACCAATTCTGACATTGCCAGACATATGGAAAACTCAGTACTATTATGGGCTACTGGACAACTTGAGAATATTTTCCTGAACTCACACACCTATAATATTTAATTGACAAAACTAAACAAAAAAAGAGGATGCAAATGAATGACCATTTTGTATCTGTATATTCAAAATGGTTAGGATAGATATACAGCCACATTCTCTTAATTCAATAAATAGAGGGATCTGTTCTAATAGTGTTTGTAAATAGAATATTATGTCTGTATCTTGTACAACAATTAACCACTAAGAAAACTATATGCAATGTATTAATTACTGAAACTGTCCTACTAATTTGATTTGAAAATGTCTCATTGCTATTTGTTTCTCAATAAAAATATGAAAAAGTATAAAATACACACAAAAAACACGATTGTCTCAATAGTTGCAGACAAAGCTATTCACAATGTTTAACAATCATTCCCAATTAAAACAACAAAACCCCACAAAAAATGGAATATATGTTCTATAGCTCAAACTTATAAAATCCACCTATGAGAAACTAACAGCCAACATCATACTAAAATGGCAAAAAGTGAATGCCTTCACTTTAAAATCAAGAACAAGGCATGGGTGTACACTGTCTTCACTCCTATTCAATGTATTTCTGGAAACATTGTTCAGAGAAATTAGAAAAGAGATAAATAAAAGAACTAAGGATTGGAAAAAAGTGAAATAATTATTATTTGCAGATGACAAGATACTCTACATACAGGACCCTAAAAACTCCACCAAGTATCTTGCACATTTAATCACTAAACAGTATATGTGGATATAAAGTCAACACTCAAAAATTAGTAGAATTTTTGTACACAAAGAATGAATGCTCTTAGAGGCAATTTAGGGAAATCACATCTTTAAAACATCCTAGAAATGAAATGCTTAGTAATCAATCTCACAAATGACATAAAATATTTGGACAGTGAAATTTATGTTTCTCTGAGTAAAAAGATTAAAGAAGATTTGATAAAATTAAAAACTGTTCCATGGTCCTTGATAGGAAGAATCAATGTTGTAAAAGTATACATACTTCCAAAATTTTTATAAAGATTCTGTACAATCTCTATTAAAATACTACTAGTATACCTCATACAGCTAGTGAAAATATTTGTCAAATTCAGTTGGAATAAAACAGAGATCCAACATATCAAAAGCAATCCTGAGACACAAAGGAAAAGCAGGAGGTATCACAATCCTTGACCTGAAATTATACTATAAATCTATTGTGATAAAATCAGCATGGTACTGGCATAGACAGACACGAGGATCAATGGAACAGATTAGAAGATCCAGATACAACTGCAAACACACTCAGGCACTTCATCTTTGATAAAGTGGTGAAATAGTCTCACTATAAGAAAGACAGCTTCTTCAACAAATGGTGCTAGAAAACTGGCACTCCGTGTACCAAAGGCTCATCCTAGACCCATGCTTATCATCATGCAGAAGGCTACTGTCAAAATGGATCAAAGATTTAAATATTAAAACAAAAATCTAAATCTTCTGAAGGAATATTCAAGTATAAATCTTAAGGACATAGGGATAGGAAGACTTCATGAACAAAAATCAAACTGCATGGGAAACACTTCAAACAATGAACAACTGGGATTTTACCATTCTGAAAAGTTTCTGCACTTCAAAGCCAATATTCAACAGAGTACAAAGAAAACCCACAAAGTACAAAAATTGTAGCTGTCAAAGGCCTTCTATTTAGAGCATATAAAGAATGAAAAAATCTGCCCCCCCAAACTCAAAGGTCCATTCCTAAAATAGGCATCTGAGAAGAATATGTAATTTTAAGAGGAAAAAGTACAGATGGAAAGTAAATATTTGAAAAATTGTTCAACATCATTTCTTGTACAAGAAATCCAAATTACAATATCACTGAGATTCCATCTCACCCCAGAAAAAAAGGCTAACATCAAGAAGGCAAAGGCCGGCCAAACAGCTCAGCACATTAAAGCACCTGCAAGTAGGCACAGGGGCCGGGAGTTCAATCCCCAGGCCTGCCCCCGGGGTGCACTGAGACAGCGATTGAGATTGGGTGTGTTATACCAACTCTTGGGAGGCTGAAAACAAGCTGATCACTATGAGTCCGATCGAGTAGTGAGACCCTGAACACCGTGTAAACCCTTCCCTAAAATAAAAATAAATATACAAAATTCAGAAATGAAGACTGCAACAGGGTCACATACAACAATACACGTGTTATGTATTTTCAAAACAGGAGTGGCTGATTAACAATGGTTGATATATTATCTATCATTACCATCAAATCCATTGCTCAGAATAACAGGTATAGTTTTGTAAGAGTAGACCTATAGTTCAATATTAACACTTGCTTAAATTTATCAAATAACTTGTGTTGAGGCCATTGAGTTATCCTTCTATTACTGCCACAGAAAATGTCTAGGAATGATTTTTACAAGGTCTACATATCTACAGGTTCTCACTATGTATATATAGGACTCGTAGTTATCCACCTGTGTTCACCTTCCATGGGCTGGGATGTCAGGTGTGTGTTACATGCCCAGTCTCCATGGAATCTCAGTGCACCCCAGGGGAGAGGCTGGCATGGCAGGTCCGGGGACCAAATCCCAGATGCTGCATCTGTCTAAGCAGGATCTTTAATCTGCTGAGCTATTTGGCCAGACCCGAGATTTTTTTTTTTTAATTGTATGTACTTTATAATTTTTTTTTTTCAGAACGTGGGATTGAGCTCAGACCCTTACACTTGCCAGGCAAGCACTTATTCCACTGAGCCATGTCCCTGGCCCCCTAATTTATAAATTTTAAAGTAGCATTGGATTTAAAGAAAGGATATCATGAAATCAATAAGCATAAAAATAACATGCATTTCAAGTATCTTTCGTCTTCTGGGTATAATGAGAACCTTTAAATGAATCATTTCATTTTATATTTTAAACAAGCCAATGAAATGAGTGGCCTCATCCCATTTTTAAAGATGAAGAGGGGACAGGGAGATGGCTCATTAGAATAAACACTTGCCTGGCAAGCACAAGGGCCTGATTTCATTCCCCAGATCTGCATGCATGCATGCATAAATAAATAAATAACTTGATTAAAGCTTCATAGCTAATTTTCCAGATTTGGAGTATAGACAAGGCTCATACCTCACACACACATGCACGCAATGTTCTCTATCACTTTCCTTCAGTTGCCCCAAGTATTCCCTTTTCTCCTTAGTATTATGGATAAATTTCTCACGACTCATCTCAATCTTAACCAAATTTCTCTCACAATTTGCTCAAAATACGACCTCATTCTGAGCATACATCACTTTGTTCCTGAAAAGAATGTTTTCAGATTTTCACTCACTCCTGTACCTACCCTTTGAGTGCATCACCTCATAAACATCCAGCAACCGCTGTGAGAATTCAGAGCTGACAGACTTATAAAACAGTGCAGTACATATACAAAGGGGCAGGCTGCTGAATCCAGATGAAAATCTAAATTCCACCAGTGACAGCTGTATAAACTGCAGTATCAGGACTCCTCCTGTGCAATGTTTAGAAACTCAGTCTTTCTAAAATGAGATTGATTGGGAAAATGCTGATGGTTGAGAGAACCTAAGAGTTAAAATACCTAAAGATAACTCAAGGATCTCAGAGAATAGAAGAGATAGTTTCTTACCATTTTCTATCTATCTTTTATTCCCCTTTCTCTTTCAATCTATCCCATTTTGATGGGCAGAATATATTTACTAAGGTAAAGAATGCTCTTGTACAAGAGAGGGACAGGAGGGGGCCCAGGCATGTTGTTTCTAGTAAGATATCTCTTCCAGGGACTTTTATAGAGGAAAACCATGAGTTGTGGCAGGGCTAAGACTGTGGAGAAGACATAGGAACTCGCATAGGTGGGTATGAGTTGGGGCAAAGTTATGGGCAACCAATTGAAATTACATTAATATGCTCTTAGAAAACAAGATTACAAGCACCTTTGCTCAGGTAAAATTGATTAAATCCAGTTCCAAATGGGGAAGCAAGTCACGTAGCAAGTGGGCAAGAATACAGGACAGGGGGTTGAGCTAGTGACTCATTTGGGCTATTTCAAGGTAATTGATACCTATTTAGAATATCAATCAGTCTTTTTGAGACCTCTCTCTCTCTCTCTCTCTCTCTCTCTCTCTTTTCTCTCTTCCTCTGTCTTTTTTCTCTCTCCCTCTCTATACTACGAAGTGAACTTGAGCTTGCCAATAAACCATTTATTCCACTGAGCTATATCCCTGGCACAAGAATTAGATCTCTTAGATAAAAAAGACAGATTTCCTGACACTTCTGAAGAATATCCAGGAAAATATTTTTAAGTATTATGCTTTTTCTCATGCAAATGATCAGTTAATGTGAGCTAAGAGGTCTATTTCTTTCCATTTTTTTTTTTTTTTTTTTTTTTTTTTTGGTCTTTTTGAGACAGGGTCTCACTATGCAGTTCAGGCTGACCTTAAGCTCACTTTGTAGCTCAATAAAGGAGAAATTCTTCATGTGATAATCTGGTAATAATCAGAATTCTCAGACTATCAAGCACAATATCTACCTGAGGTCTGTTTTATTCACTGAAACTATTTAATTTTATCCAATTTATAAACTGAATTCTATGCATATCAACTGGGGTACTGAAATGCTGTTAGTTCTGTGGCCCTTCTGCTTTACTTAGAATTCCTGAGCAGCTTTTGACAAAGGAGAAGTACTCACTCAATGAAAAAGTAAAGGGAGCTGGAACTGTGTGCTCTGACTTGCTCTTCCAGAATTAAAACAATACATTTTGTACCAAGTCCAAGCAGAAATAGACCAGGAAACTACTGTTTTTGAAGTTCTTCTTTGAGCCTCTGTTTCTGTACCACTTTATTCAGAAATGACTGAAGTTCCATCTTATCTTTCACAGGTACTGTTTAGCCTGTGTCAATCCCCTGAAGGATGTGAGCTCCAGAAGGTACAACACAAGACTCTGCACCCCTCTTCCAGAATTATGAGTGGTACATGAGCTTCTGCCCCAGCCCCTTTTTTACTGTTTATAAAACTAATAAACACACAAATTATTTCATAGGGAAAAATACTGTAATCCTATATAAAATCACTACTATGAAATAGAGTGAAATATGTAGAAGTAGAGAGGCTAGTGGGCCAAGTACAAATCATTTGGAATTTAATAATTAGACTATGAATATCATTAGATACAAAATGTTCAAAAGTAAGCCACAGAAATTTTATGTGTTTATTTTACTAAAATTATGCACTAAAACTTTGCATAAATTCACTCAGACTCTCCAGAACACTGAAAATTAAAACTCATAACAATCATTTTATGTGAATATTATGAAGTCAGTATAACCCCAGGGTACAATAACAATGAACCACACATTTTGTAATATTTGAAAGTTAGACTGCTTATCTGATGTACTTTGGATTCCAGCAATAAGAACAAAAGCAGAACATGTGGGATAGTGTTATACACATAAGGTAAAGTGCTAGAAGAGAGTGATGATCTATTGGAAAGTTTAACTTAGTGTAAGTCAGAAATAAAAAGAATAGTGAAATGCTATGAATCCATAGGGTATTGCAATGCTGAGAGAGGCATTTGTTTGGCAATTTTGCCCTTTAGGAGGCATTTGGAAATGTTTGGAGCCAATTCTAGAAATGACTTTATGGTGATATTAGTCTAACTTGGGGAACACATGATGGAGACACCTATAACCCATAATGTCAAATAGAGCAACCTATCTAAGAGCGGGACAATACTCCACAACAACAGATTCTTTAGTCTTCTTCTTTCCACTCACCATTGTGGCTAGTTAGTTATCTAAGTCCAAACCTCTTTTCATAGTGTACTATTCCTTGTCCAGTATAGTATATAAATAGCAAAGCAGTTTTTTTGTGTGTCTTCATTTTCTTACAAGCAATCCTGGGCTTATATCTAACTTGCTTTACAAAACTTACTTTTTTACAGTCAATGTTTATTTTAAATTAATTCATAAAGCTCATCTGAAACTAAGAAGATGCTACAGCTACAACCATAGTAAAATACTTTATGTATTGTTATGATTTGTGTCTAGTTAACCCGCCAAAGCCTCATGTAGTCAGGGGGTGGGGACTTCTACAGTTTGTGATTAACTCATGATCCATTGGGACTATGTGTGATCCAAGACTGGGATTATGGCTCTTAGTACTGCTGGGATTATGGATGTGAGTACTTCTCCAGCCTGGGGCAGGAAACTTAATGTAGTATAAGAGAGAGACAGACTTTCTGTAGTGATTGCTCCTCATTGTTGTTGCTGTTGTGCCACCATGATCTGCTCCTCTCTGCTGTGTGCCCCTCTGCCTTGGAGCCAGCTGAATATGGACTGAAACCTCCAGTAACTGTGAGCTAAATAAACCTTTCCTTCCTTCATTTTGAGTGTTGGGTATTTGTCCCAGCAATGAGAAAAGTAACTAAGAGACAGTTTGTTACCAGGAATGGAGCCATTGCTGAGGTTAAACCTGACCATGTGGATTACAAGTTTTTGGGACTGACTTATGGGAAGAGCTAGGAAAAGTTCAAGGATGTCACCAACAAGAGAAACACTGGAACAGCTTCAGCTGCTCTGTTTGGGAGATTCTGGCCAGAGCTCAGAAGCCCAGAAGGATGATAGAAAGCCGGCCTGTAAAGATGGGGCTAAAGAGGTTTCTACTGGGAAGAAGGACCACATTGGTTATTGGACTCCAGATGATTTGTGCCATGGTATGGCCAAAAGACTATCTGAATTTTGCTCATGTTCAGAGACTTTGCCTGAGACAGTTTAAGCATGGTGGACTGATTAATCTTTCAAAAGGTATTTCAAAGCAGCCAAATATTGGGGCAGTCACATGGCTGTTATTGGGGGCTTTTAGTCAGATTTATGTTGAGAATGAAGAGCAAGGAGCCCAGCAGGATGGTCCAAAATGTCGTGAGTTTGAGCAGAAAGGAAGCATCAAGAAAGCTGTGGACTGGAAGTATGTAGCTGAGAGGATCTCTATTATGGAGAAGGAAGAGAATAGAAAGGATGGCCTGAGGGCATCACAGGAGGGGGCAGGTCTCCACTGTTTGCAGCCTCAGAACTTCAAGGGTCAGGGACTTTGCTTTGAGAAGAAAGCTGCAGAGCCCCATGTTCCAGAATGGCTGCAGTGGCTACACCCCATTCCAGAATGGTACTGGCATGGAGAATTTGTTCCTAAGAATCAGGATCAGAGTGCTCAGCCACGCAGGCACTCAACCCCTACTGGCAAGAGAAAGGAAAACCTGAATACTGCTCCAGCTGGCAGCAGACCTTGGCATCATCTATGTGGTAATTGTTTTAGGCACATGCAGAATGCAGGAGTTCTGAGGTTAAGAAGGCTTCCATCTCAATTTCACAAGAAGGCCTGGGAGGCCAGGTAATGTGCCCTCCAGAGGGCAATGTGTGAAGCTGTGAGAGAGAAGCCTATTCAGCGGAAACTCCAGAAGTTTGGAAAAGCCAGGAATGTGGATCATCTAAGTGAAACTGCAAGCAGGCCTGAGAAAGAAGCCATGGGATCTACAACTACCAGAAGTGCCGTAGGGCTGGGGCCGTGTAGGGCCTTTGGAGCTCACAACTGAGTGCAGACAGCTTCAGATGTTCCAATTGGAACTATGGGATTTGATGTTTGCCCTGCTGGACTTTGGACATGTGTTGGTCCCAGTGTTTTGTATTCCTCTGTTGTTTGTACATTTTGGAATGGTAATGTTTATCTTGTGCCTTTCAATGTTGAATGTGTTTAACTTTTCTTTTGTACAGGAGATCACAGCTAAGAGTTTACCTTGGATATTGGAGGAAACTTGGGACTTGACTTTTCAACAGCGCTTAAACTGTTGAGACTTTGGCAACTCTTAAGAGATGGCTTTTGCACAAAGGGATGTACATGAGGCTTTGGGAGTCCAGGAGTGGAATGTTATTGTTTGTGTCTAGTTGTTCCCCTAAAGCCTCATGTGGTCATGGGGTGGGGACTTCTAGAGTTTGTAATTAACTCGTGATCCACTAGGATTATGTCTGATCCAAGGCTGGGATTATGGCTTTTAGTACTGCTAAGATTATGGGTGTGAGTACTTCCTCCAGCCTGGAGCCGAGAGCCTGAATGTAATATAACAGACAGAGAGCAGACTTTCTGTAGTGATTGCTCCTTGTTGTTGTTGCTGTTGTGCCGCCATGAACAGCTGCTCTGTGTGTGCCCCTCTGCCTTGGAGCCAGCTGAATATAGAGTGAAATCTCCAGTAACTGTGAGCTAAGTAAACCTTTCCTTCCTTCATTTTGGGTGTTTGGTATTTGTCCCAGCAACGAGAGAAGAGTAACTAAGACATGTCTATGTGTGCAAATTTAGATGCAATACCTAATACATGATGATTCCCTGTTTGGAAGAAGGTCTTCTGTTTGGAAGAAGGTCTCCAGAATTAAAGTTTTGGTTTACTCCCCACAGTGCTTATTTTATTAGACTA
>PVKA01028335.1:0-29508 GCA_004027165.1 Ctenomys sociabilis
CATTTTCCAAAATAGACCACATACTAGTCCAGAGGTCATGCCTAAGTATATGCAAGAAAATAGAAATTATCCCATGCATACTATCTGACCACAATGCAATGAAATTGGAAATAAATGACAAAAGAAACCAGAAAAACCCACTAAATTCATGGAAACTAAACAACACCCTACTCAGCAATCAATGGGTCGTAGAAGAAATCCAACAAGAAATTCAGCAATATCTACAATTCAATGAAAATTCAAGTACAACTTACTGGAATTTATGGGATGCGATGAAAACAGTTCTTAGAGGGAAAATAATAGCTATAAACTCACACATTAGGAAAATGGAAAGGGAACAAATTAGCACCTTAATGTTGCACCTCTGACAACTAGAAAAAGAAGAGCAAACAAAACCCAGAGCGCAAATACGGGAAGAAATCATAAAGATTAGAGGAGAAATTAACTCAATTGAGATGAAAAAAACAGTTCAAAGAATCCACAAAACAAAAAGCTGGTTCTTTGAAAAACTAAATAAAGTTGATAAGCCTCTTGCCGACCTCATCAAAAAGAGGCAAAAGAAAATTCAAGTACAAGCGATAAGGAATGAAAAGGGTGAAATCACCACAGACCCACTGGAAATTCAGAAGATTATTAATAGTTACTTCGAGAATCTTTACGCTCACAGAATAGAAGACACAGAAGAAATGGACAGATTCCTCAAAAGGTACAAAATACCAAAACTGAATCAAGAAGATATTACAACTCTCAATAAGCCGATAACAGCCAACGAAATTCGAAACGTAATAAAAACCCTACCGACAAAGAAAAGTCCAGGGCCTGATAGATTCACAGCTGAATTCTACAAGAAATTTATAGAAGATATAATCCCCACACTCCACAAACTTCCACGAAGTCGAAAAGGAAAAAGTCCTCCCAAAATCATTTCTGGAGACAAGTATAATACTCATTCCAAAACCAGATAAAGACGCAACCAAAAAGGAGAACTACAGGCCAATCTCCCTCATGAACATAGACGCAAAAATACTCAATACGTAGGGTCAACTTGACATACAGCTCATAAATATCTGGGACTGGCTGGGAGAATTTTTTTTTTTTTCTTCAGAAAGATTGAATTGCTCAGGTGGAGATGTAGAGTGCTGGTTTTTAAAGAGTCAGGGTTTTTTGCAAGGTGGGAACAGGAGGAAATGGGGAAGCAGCGCAATAGACACCAAGAAGGGGGTAGAATCAATGGATTGGAAATCCTGATGGGTCTGAAGAATTCTGCACCGTGGGGCTGCGAAGCCAGCAAGGTGAAAAGAGAGCAGATGTGGAGAGAGAATGAACGCTTCACCCTGAGCGTCTCAAGGGAGAGCAATTACTTCCTCGTGGCCCCTCCCCCACCTGGAGCACAGCGTATAACAGGTAGTAGTCATGTGTCAGGAGGAAGGCACACGGGAGTGAGCGGGGGGCAGCTGGTATGGAAACTCTGGGTCTAGGGCGAGAGGCCACATAGGGTGATTGTCGGGCAGAAACCAGGGCATGGAATAATGTGAGCCAGAGTGTAAGGTCATCAGTAACCAAGAAGAATGGCCGAGAGCTTGACAGGTGACTTCAGCAGGGCCGAGGGGCAGGTAGGACTCTCTGCTGGAAGTCACTGCGTGAGGCGCTGGTGACTCTGAGAGAAAGTGGGGGCTAACAATGTAGAAGCAGCCCTGGGGAACAAGGATATCTTCCTGGGTTCCAGGCTCCACCTCTCTACCCAGCATGTAGAAACACATTGTTTCTGTATTCTGTACTATTTCTATCTTTAATCTAATCCTCAAGAACACAATAAAACATTCTAAACTGCAGCAGAGTTAATGAGACAACTGCCTTAATGTTGACTCTGGAAGCCTTCTTAGGCTGAAGCTGCTTTTACTGTCCTTCTTCAGAGATGAAGAAGCAGAAGCAGGACAGGAACCTGGGTGTTCAGTCCATTAGAATAATTAGCTGTAGTGACAGACAAAGAATACCTTGCTTGATCCTTTCACATATGGGACCTTGCAGGCCCTAAAGGGATTGTCCCTTGCAGGGCCCTCCAACCCCTTGAGGTGCCTGACCAGAAAATCTACTTCTCATTTGCAAACCCATAATCTCAGAGCTCAGCCTGCTCCTCTACCCTGACCACTTCCTTGGTCCTCTCAAGCCTCAGAGCTGGAGCCCACAGAGATCAGTCCCCGCACATGCCAACCCGAAGCCTGCTCACCCATTCCTTGGCACAGAAACTGCATTTTCTTACACACACTCTGTCCCTTGTCCCTCCCACTCTAGGTGACATGGGTGGGAGCCTGTGTGGTCCTGTATGGCTGGCTTGTCATGTCACCTGTTTTGGGGAGCTGTAGCAAAATACATTTTGGATGGCAGCCATCTCCTGGGCTGCTGTCCTCACCATTTCAAAATAACAATTTGTGCTTGATTGATTTCTTGATGATAGCCATTCTTCCTGGGGTGAGCTGGAATTTCAGTGGTGTTTTAATTGGCTTTTCTTGAAGGATTACACTACTCAGCTATAAAGAAGGATAAATTCAAGGCTTTTATAGGTAAATAGATGACCATAGTCATAAGTGAAGTAAATAGGACTTGCATGCAGAAATATCATACTGTCTCCCTCATGTCAGAAATTGAAAGAGGATATGAGATCCAAACAGCACAACAGATACTGTGAAATGGGAAGAAACTGCTAAAAAGGAAAGAACAGCTGGGGTGGGGGAAGGAAAAAAGAAAGAAGGGGGAGATAGATAGATAGGTAGATAGATAGATGATAGATAGATAGATATATAGATATGGAGATAAATATATACACATTCACACACACACACACACACAAATACACAGGATAGCGAAGATAATTATACCACAAATATCTATTAGTTCACTGAAAAGAAATGTTTGTACTTATATTGTTTGATAAATTTTCCATGCCTGTATCTTGTAATCTGAGCAACTACTTTGAAGATAACAACCAACCATTGTTAATCTCCTATAATTTTGTTTTCAATATCTGTATCATTTTTTCTTTTTAGAAATGGGGAAAAAAACATCCAAATAATAACAAAGCCTACATTTAAAAATCCACGTCACGTTCTCAACTACCAGATCTACTGACACAGGCCCAGGGAAGCCATGCACTGGGACCTGGGTGCAGTTGTCAGTGCTCTACTGCTGCCAACAGGTCAGCAGCATCTTGCCTCTGGGTTCCCCAGTTAGTGAAAGCTTTTATGCATGTGAAAAACTGACTGGTGCTCCTGAAAGAATACTTGGGAAGACTTCTTTAAAACATTTCCACAGGGCTTTCCTGTGGCTTTCTACAGGGGTGGGCATCACCCTTGCAAAGGCTCTTGGGGTTTAAGATGACCAATCCTGAATTCTGCTGTTTCTTTTCTGCTTATGGCTCCAGATCATGGAATAGTCAACAGCTGTGCTGAGCAAGACCAGCTGCAAAGAACAGAGGCATCAGCTGGTTTTCCTGGTGGGCCAGGCCATCTCTGTACTGAAGGAGCTATGGTTGCTCCATTCTCAGGACTCTGGCTAAGGTGGGCATCTAGACTTTGTGGACTTTTGGAGACAAGGATAAGGTAGAGTGACCAGGGGACTGCTGATCAACTGAATCATTCATCCAGGAGGAGATGCTCTGGATTAGAAAGCACAGTACTGAGCTGGAGGTTCACTGTGGGGCAGGCAATTTCAGATGCAGTCTGTGGTATCAATGAAAGGGCACAGACATGGACCTAGGAGTTGGGGCTTCTACAGCTGTACTGCCTAAGGCCAGGCGTAAGTGGTAAAAATAAATCTAAGAGGTTCATTAGGTCCCCTCTGCTTGCAAGGCTTAAAGAAATTTCATAGTGAGAGTTGTAAAGGAAGGTTGGATCTGCAATTATCATCTTGAACATTCTTTACCACTTACTGGGTACTTTTCACCCACTGGGCACCAAGTGGAAAATAAAACAGAGGGTGTATGCAGTGAACAAAAGAAAAGGAAGGACTGGCATCCAAAGGAGTGGAACTTCCAACCAGCTGTGTTAATTTTTTAATTTAGCTAATGAGCCCATTGGGAAGAATATAAAGATGTTCACAAGCCTGGTGTTTATAGGTGGCCTTGGATGCCGGAAGAAAGCTAGGACAACTATTACCTGTTGGTGACATAGTCAACAAGATGCTGTTTAAACATGAGGCTCCACTTTTTAATTATATTCATCAGAGATGCCTTAAAGGGCCGCATGTCGATTTTCATCCAGCTGTCAAACACCTTGGTGGGCTCCAGGCTGCACACCTCTTCATAGAGCTTTTCGTAAGAGTCAATTTGTGCTTTGAACTGGTGGAGGAGGGGTGGGCTCTCTGGGATGCCTTCTTCCGCATGAGCTTCAATCTCCTCTGGGGTGAGGATATGACCATACAGCAGAAACTGGCCCAAGACCTCCTTGCGGTCCTCCACGTAGAGGTAGGAATACTGGCTTAATGTGTTCCGATAGCCATAGCACAGGGTCATCATGCTCTGGACTCTCTGCTTGAGCATGTCCCGCATGCTGGCTAAGTCAGCCATGCCCTCCAGGGTGACCTGGAGAAGTGAGAAAATACCAGGGAGGTTATACTGGTGCTTGGCAGGATGCTTCAGATGTGGCTGGAGAACAGACAGTTGAAGATCCCATACCTGATAGTGGGGATCGCCATTGTGCAGGGAAAGCCGTGGTACCAGAGATGCTATCCCAAAAGTGCTAGTGACAAGATTTTCAACGATGTCACAGAAGCCACCCTTCACTCCTGACTCCAGAGAGGGTTGGAAAACTAATTCTGGGATGGCAAGGCTGAGTTGTGCTTCAAATATTGGGGTGAGTCCCGCCTTACACTCTAGAAAACAAAGAAAATACATCAGAAGAATGACAATGTTGGGTAAAACTGGAAAAGGAGAAGACAGCTTTAAAATGATCAAAGTGTTTCTCCAAAGTGTAGAAAAATGGATATGGAAACTTGTCAGGGAAGGCGAGGGGGAGTCTTCCGGTTCCTCACTGTGGAGTCATTGGTATTTTGGATAAACATATTTTTGCACAAGGTTTTTGGGCATTGCAATATATTCGCTGTCCTTGTTCTCTGGCCACAATTCCCAATGACCTGTGATGCAAGCCAGTTTCCTTCCATATTCTCGAATGCCTCTGGGAGCAGAGCTTTCTCTCCTTGGAAAGAGGCAGATTTTTCCAAGCCAGTTTCTTCAATCAGACCTTTCCTTCCAGGGTCCTGCAATTCCATTGGCAACCACTAAACAAATGGGGTAATTTCACCCATGGTCACAGAGGCATGAGAAACAAAGAGGAATTATGACCCTGCCCTTTTTGCTTCTTTTTAAAAACACAGAACTTATTTTAATTCTGTGGTTATTTAGTGATAAAAATTTAAAAAACAGCATAAATAATTCACAAATTCCTGATTACTTGCTAGACTAACTTGCCTTGCTAAATTTAAATCAAAACACAAAGTGAAACAATGCTTCAAGTAGAAGACAAATGCTTCAACATGTACCAATGACCACTTATTTTCATATACCTTTGATTCCAGAAATATTTAGGGGCCTTGGATATTGTGAACAGAGGAGACTTCTCAGTGAAATCTATTGTTCTTTTAGTCCCTAGAAATAGGGCTTTAACTGATTACATGACCAAAGTTTTCAGCCCACTGTGCCATTAGGTGTGGCAAGGAGTTCCTCATCAGTAGAATATGGGGACCAGCAGCGATGCCATTTCTGGGTTGGGCCCCTTGAAGCAGAAGGAGGGGCCTCCTACACACTCAAGCCCTCACTGAAGACAAGAGCTTGAATGTGGTCATAGTCTGGCTCAGCACAGAATGGGAGCTGCATTTGTCTACCTCGCTGGGGGACAGACATGGCTTTCATGCTATGTTATTGATGGAGTTTTTGTTACTACAGTTTAGCCATTCACTCTAACTAAACTGACAGGATCCTCAAAGACATTTACAACTTCAGCATCACCTTTAAAATTGCAGAGATCAACACTGATTTTGTATTATAGAACTTCTTATCCCATTAAATGTTTATTTTACCCTGGGGGAATACAAGTTGGCCAATAGAATAATAATTACATGAATATCATGTAGTTTTTAAAAAGCCACCTATAATATTAAGCAGTACACTATTTGAGCAATCCCTTATCTGAAATACTTAGGAATAGAAATGTTACATATTTTGGATATTTTGGAGTTTGGAATATTTGCATAGACTTTATTGACAAAATATCCCGAATCTGAAATGGCAAAATTTAAAATGCTGAGAAATCTAGAATTATTGAAGCTTAAAAACAGGGTTTCATAGCATTTCAAATGTCAACTTTTCAAATTAGGGATATACAATGTACATATGTACTTATGATGCAAAGTATATGACTACAAATGCTGGACAGTTATGAATTAAGAGATCCATTATCTTAGTAGATCATTAAAGAGCATTGAGACTGTATGAGGGTTTTGCCCCATGTGCTGACCTGAGAATGCTAATCCCCACACTGGATGGAGATAGTGCTAACGTAATCCCTCAGGACAGCCTCTCCCTGTCCTACAATATTGTTGCAAATAAAACATTTTAAGAGGAAAAAGGAGGAAGAACATATATGGATGGATAGGGTAGCATTTAATCTGCTATTTATGCAGGATTTGACTTAGAGAAACAGCAGGGAGGCCAGCTCAAGCCATTGGAACCATATGGGCCAAACCCAAGAAGTAAAAAAGATAAGCTGGACCAGAAATGAAAAAGATACCCTTTTTAGGTACCTTCATTGCCCACCCCAACTAGGTACCCAGTGCCTTTAATTTTTATAGCCCCTCAGTCCAGCAAGCCCTCAAAATTCTTTGAGGGGGTAGGAGGTGGACCTAGCTTAAAAACAGGGTTTCATAGCATTTCAAATTTCAACTTTTCAAATTAGGGATGTACAATGTACGTATGTACTTATGATGCTAGGACCAGCTTCTACCCCCTCAAAGAATTTGAAAGGTCTCTATTGTGAAGAAAAGATGTCCTCCTGTCTTGCTATATGCAAATACTCCATGGAGGGAAGATACCTGGTGATCCTGGAGAAAGAATCCCATGTGTTCTCTGCCCTGCTCACCAAAGGACACATGACATGCCCCCTAGGTCTCTTCCTAAGCACTGAGTGCGGGGACTCTTTGCACCCACAACCTCAGAGGCAGTTTGGACAGTTCCCTGAAGTGTGTACTGCCGTTGCTGGGCCCAGAGAGCAGCTCTCCCATGTCAGCCCTGTGCATCAAGCCCTTCAGCATCCTAGGCCCTGGAAGATGATTTTCCCTTGTGACTCTGCTGGATCCCCTGGGTCTCACTGCCAGATTTCCTTGTGTTCTGTGGACAGAGACTTCATGATCTCTCCCAAGAAGCCCTAGCAAGCCCCATTGGGAACACTCAGTTTGAGCTTTTTTCCTCTGTATTCCACGCCTAAGTCTCTGTTGTTCTTTCTTTCTTGGGTTGTATATCT
This sequence comes from Ctenomys sociabilis, assembly GCA_004027165.1. Lineage (NCBI taxonomy): Eukaryota > Metazoa > Chordata > Mammalia > Rodentia > Ctenomyidae > Ctenomys > Ctenomys sociabilis. The sequence continues at coordinate 7,509 of PVKA01028335.1, forward strand.
GGGCATGTCTTATGTTAACTTTTTGTTTTATTTCTGTCTTTGAGTTGGACTTGACATCTTAACTGCTCATCTCACTTTCCTCTGTGGCCTTCAAAATTCTCACCTCTGACTTTCCATCTTGATGGCTTCAATAATTAGACAACTTTGTTAGACAACTCCAGATAATGCAGAAGGTGAACATTGAATTCAACAAGGCTTAGTCCTTAACTTCTACCCTTTCTTCCTCATTACTTAGCCAGCCGAGGTTAGTCCTCATTGGATCTCTGATTCTGCACCTCTTATTCTACCTTAGCCACCATAAATCCAAAGCCCTTGCTTATTTTTGAATAGCTTCAAAGGACTCTCAATGCTTTCTAACCAGTCTCTTTCCCTCTGAAAGTTACTATTTGCTCCTTGTCTCTCTTCCTTTCACCCAGAAACTGTTCTTTGGCTTCCACTGCACCTGACCCCCACAACTCGACTGTGTTCACAAAAAGCTGCAGAGCAAGAGCACGGGAAACTTGCGGGTCCACTCTAGAGTCCAGACTGGCGGAGCCCTTACTGGGCTTCTCCCTCCTCCAGCTGAGTCACTCCACTCCTTGATCTTGGCTTGGATTTAATTAATTTTTTTTGTTTTGTTTTTTGTTATGGGCTTCCCTATCTTAGAGCCTGGTTTGTCCACTCAAGTTTGAAAAAGTGAGAAACCTTTTCTCGTTGTAAAATTTGGAAACTCAGCATTTTTGCTGGTATACTGTGTATCATTCACAAAATGTCCACAGCATTTGGGCAAAATCACAGCACATTTAATTGCATTTCCCTTCAGTACAACAGATGCTACCGATGTACTAACCCATACCCATGAACAACTAAGTACCAGTGTTTTCCAAGAGGTATTTGAGTGAGCACTTGATAGCAAGAAATAATCCATTCTGCAACATGTCATCAATATAGTTAATATAATTCTTCCAGATACTGGAGGCTGGGTCTGCTGAAAACAGACCCAGATTTTCCTATAAAAAAGAAAAAAAAATATGAATCATATAGAATAGCATGAAGAACTGGTGTAAATGTTATTTTTTCTTTTTGCATTTTAGGAAAGAGTCTATGGGGTGTTCAGGGTCTCAGTACTATACTGGACTCAGAGTGATTTTCCTGTTTACAGCTTCCCAAGAGCTGGGATTACGGTTGTGCACCACCACGGCCACTCTCAATCACCCTGCTTAGCATGCCCCTGGGTTGGGGCTGGAATGGCATGTCCAAATCAAAACCCTGGCCCTTAGGCACTTTAATCCACTGAGCTATTTGGTCAGCCCTGTAAATGTTATTAATAAAAATGAGAACAATACATAGAGAGAAACCCCCATCAGAAGGATTTCCTATTATGGCTCCACTGAGTCCAGTCTGTCTACTGGGTATATCCATGGTCTGAAAGGAACACAAAATGATTTCCTTGATGGAAATACGGTGTCCTGTTCTGTCCCTGTGAAAGGAGGACTGGGCAACGCTGCCTTGTCAGAAGGAGCACTGGTGTGTGTCATGTGTGTGTCATGTGTGTGCACTGTGCAGATGCTGACTGTTATACTGAACTGGAAGCCACACTAGAGCAGACGGCAGGGTAGGCAGAGACAGGATGAGAGTAAAAGGTACGCTGATTAAGGGTTCCTGAGATATCTGAGGTGCAAAGAAGTAAAGCACTACCTAGATTGTCCTTGGAATGAACTGAGGTGTCTTAAGAATAGGCACTTGAGAATAACTGAAAACATTTATCATATTGGATGATTTAAAAATATACAGATAAGTGCATCTCTCTCTATCACCATCTTTCCTCCCCACTCCCATCCTCCCTTCTTCTCTCCCTCCCCTCTTTCTTTTCCTAACCCTCTTTCCTTTTGACAAGTTACAGCTTCTGACCTGGAGGGTCATTAGCATTACCATAGTAACAAGATTTGGGCATCGTGGAGAAAGAGCCCAATTGTTCCGCAATAACAAGTACAAAATCTGATTTATTTTTCATCATTTTCATTACTCTGACTTTTTACAGCAGCATTGCAATTATCTGATAGCTTCAGAGAAGGCAGTAACTAATTTGTAGAAGTAACTTTCCTAGATGAGTCATGCTTATCCCTTTAGGAAACATTATGTTATAAATCTTCCTGGATTTAAACAATGTAATGATCCTGCTTTTAGGTTTCATGATTCTAAAACTTTTAACAGGCATTACTAACACCTTTCTTTATTAAGTAGATTTAAGATTTTAATGACTTAAACTTTAACATCTTTAAAATCACACAGTGAGGATGCAGAGTTGCTCATGAGAAGAAAGATGTACATGTCTATTTGACACTGCATTAAATAAATTAGTTTTTTTTAAAAGGGGGATGCAAATGAAGGATCATTTTGTATTTGTATATACAAAATAGTTAGGACAGATATACAGCTACTTTCTCTTAATTCAATGAATAGAAAGAATTGTACTGATAGTGTTTATGGACAGGATATCATGTCTGCATCTTGTACTATGACTAACCACTAAGAAGACAACAATATGCTATGTATTAATCATTGAAACTGTCCTACTAATCATTTCTGAAACTGTCTCATTGCTATTTGTTTCTCAATAAAATTTTTTAAAAAATAAATGAATAAATAACTTAGTTTATATGACTTTTTATCTCCTTCCACTTGTCAGGCTATTAACTTAACTGCCTCTATATTTCAGCTTTGTTTAGTAGTTCAAGTCTGCAGTGGTCTCAAGAATAATTGGAAGGGGCAGGCCAAATAGCTCAGCAGATTAAACCACCTGCAGGCAGCGACAGGGGCCAGGGGTTTGATCCCAGGCCTGCTGTGCCAGCCCCGTAAGCTGGGGGCACGCTGAGATGGCAATTGAGACTGAGCATGGTGGTGCGCGCCTGTAATCCCAAATATTGAGAGGCTGTAAACAGGAGAATCACTATGAGTCTGATCTAGTATTGAGACCCAGAACACTCTGTAGACCCTTCTCTAAAATACAGAAAAATTAAAAGAATAATTGGAATTTTCTGTGAAGAGTTCTTGTGGTCTCATCCAAGACTAAGAATGTGATTGTATTTGCCCTTCTTCCACAAGCAACTAGAATACTGGATACAGTGTCAGAAATGATTGCTTTGGAAAATGGAATAATAGGAATGTGCAGGGATGTGATTCTAGAAAGAAGAGAAATATTTATGGTGAGTTGCAAATCCAGATGGTTTTCTAGGTGATCGCTCTTTCAAAAGCCTGGACCATGGAGCTGAGCCAAAGCACCTATCATAAAGATGGAGAAGATAGGAGTTGGGTCTTCTCCAGTCTTTCGCTGAATCTTAGTTGTACAGATGTAGGGCAAGGATGGAAGAACTGGCTGAGGATAGTTTCAGGCTACTAAATGAATGCAGTAAATTAGGTAGGTCATAAGTGCTGGCAGATGTCCATGTGAGAAATGATGAAAAGACTGTGCAGATATCCAGGAGCTTGGCTCAGATACCACATTTAGAATCAGAGATGCATGATACCCTAGTGAGCCCCCTTTAGACCTTCCCCAGAAACCTGAGAAGCAGACCTGGGGGGGGTCGCAGTGATCTACTGGAACACTTCTTAAGTGTTAGCCAACATTCTAGCACATAATTAAAATGACTAGATATACAAAGAAAGAGACTAATGGAACTTTATAGTCTATAGACAAAAGTCAAGAGGAATAAACTCAGACAATCATCTGGCTGATTTATTTTATTTTATTTTTAGGACAGGGTGTACATGGTCTCATCACATAGATTGGACTCATAGTGTTCCTCCTGTTCACAGCCTCCCAAATGTTAGGATTACAGATGTGGGCCACCATGCCCAGTCTCTATCATGGTTTCAGTACACCCCCCGGGGTGGAGCTGGCATGGCAGTCTTGAGAATCGAACTCCCAACACCTGCCTCTGCCTAAGCAGGCACTTTAATCCATTGAGCTGTTTGGCCAGCCCTAGGCCTCTGATTTTATAGCTCTTGTATCAACACTACAGTGTCTATCTAGACTTATTTTCTGGGAAAGTACTACAAACTTCTGTCTCATTAAAAACATTATAAAGGAACAGATTTTGCAATGGCAGGCAGGAGTGCTACATTTCTGGGGGCTGGGGAGATAGATCAATAGAATAAGTGCCTGCCTGGCAAGCACAGGGTCCTGAGTTCAATCCCCAGCACTGAAAAAAAAGAAAAAAGAGTACTATATTTCTAAAACACACACACACACACACACACACACACACACACGGAAAAAAAAACCCTCCTCATATCTGGCTTAATAAACAAAACAAAGAACGAACACTGGCTTCTCTTAAGAACCATTGGAGTTTTCAAGACAAGGAAATGACTTCTGAGAGGAAAACAAAACTGCATAGAGTTGTATTTCCAATGAAACTATCCTTTAGCAATGAAAGTGAAATGATGACATTTTCACCTACAAACTGAAAGAACGTGTTATTGGCGAGCTGAAATTTTAAGAAATACTAAAGAAATTTCTTCAGGCTGAGGAGAAGTGACCCAGGATGGCAGTTCAGGTCCACAGAAAGGAATAAACAAGTTCAAACATGGTGACCATGTGGGTAAATATAAAACACTATAAATTGAATTCACCAAAAATTCTATACACACTCCAGGAAAAGAAAAGCTTTCATGAGGTGCATGTTGTTCCTATTTATCACCAGCAGACTTTTGTCTATGGGGGACCCTGGAGGATGTCATATATCACAGATCACACCTTCCACTCCCCGGCCTTAGGAGAGATATTCACCGTGCGTGGGCAGCAACCTCAGCGGATACTTTGACCAAGGTGACCCAAGCCGCAGGTCTCTGTACTCATAAAGTCCGGAAGCTACTGACCACCGCCTTGAGCCCCTCCTGTAAGGATAGGGACCAAAGGTAACCCATATAACTCTTATGATGTTCTCAGTGAATTTGATATTAAAATATTTATAGACTATGTTCTTTTCCTGAAGTATGTATACTTTTTTGGTGGACTCTTTATTTTTTCTTAAAATTTAATGCAAAAGATATATTAACCATGTGCTATGAGATTTAATATATACTAAAATGGTAACACATACCATGCTATTGTCTAGTATATCTATTTATGCCCTTTATATATGACACATAATAATATTACCAAAGATGGGTTAAGGGGATAAACTCAACAACTTTTGCAAGGTTCCCAGATTTAACAAAAGAGGTCTCAGTAGATTATGATGAGTTTAAAGATATACTTAAACCTAGTATAGCCACTAGAATCATAAGGCAACAAGGCAAAGGTGAAAGGCCATTTGAAAAATTAAAGTAGAATACCAAAACCCACAAGGATTCAGCAACAAAGTGGGAACAGAACAACCGAGGAACCAGAAAACAAAAACAAAAACACAAAAAACAAAAAGAAGCAAATAGAAAACAGAATAAAATGGCAGAACTAACTCCTACCATACCAATATTTATTTTGAGTACAAATAGTTAAAGTATCCAACTATGACAGACTTGTTCAGCTGAGAAAATTAAATATTGTATGTAAATTATGAAGACAAGAAATTTGAACATAAAAAATTGGTTGAATATAAAATAGTAAATATGAATAACACAAAAATAAGAAGGCATAGTAAAATAGAGGGAAAATTTGTATTATTAGAAAATACAGTATATAAGATTATTAGAAAGATTATTAGAAATAAAAAGGAAATTTCATGATGACATGGCTAACAATAAGAAATTATGATATGACCACGAAATGTGGTTTTACCTGCAACAGAGCTTTAAACACATGATGAAAATGCACACAAAACTAAAGAATGAATTATGTTTACACATCCACAACTATAGGCAAAGATTTTAATACCCTACTTTCAGTAATTGATGGGACATAAAGAAATCCAAAAGATCAAAACAACACTATAAGGTGCTTTCAGCCAGTTCATTTTTATAGAACACTACCCAAAGACAGAACAATCGCATTACTGCAACGTGCCCAAGAATATTCAGTAAGAGAGGCCACATTCTAGGTCAGAGAATGAGTCTCAATCCGAAGTGATGGAGATCTTATGAAGTATCTTCTCTAACCACATGGAAATCAGATACTGATTTCATTTGTGTACTGAAAAGACTTAAATTAATCAACACAGTTCTAAAATGACCATCAAGTTAAAGAAATAAGAACAAGAGAAACCATTTAAAATTAATGATAAAATTTGTAGAGTGAAAGTAAACAAAGGACTATCTGAAGGAAAATGAGAAATATCAAATTCCTGCAGGAAAGAGAAAGATTTGAAACTTAAGAGGTTTGGAAAAAAGATAATGTATTAGACCTAAGCTAACTAGAACAAAATAACAAAGATAGAAAAATTAATAAATTAAAAAAAGAATAAGATCGATAGGAAAAACTAACAAAGTGAAGACTTGGTTGTTTGAAAAGATTTGTAAAATTTTAAAATTACTTGAAGAAACTTGCATGAAATATTTTAGAAAATAGTGGAGAAAACACTTCCACACTCGTTTTATAAGCCTGGTGTAATCTTGACATCAAAGCCAAATAAGAACACAAAAACAAAAAGGAGATCAATGTAATTCATAAACATGCATAAAATCTTTTAAAGGTAGCAAATTAAATTGTATAATGTTTAAATACAATCAGGTGGGTTTATTTCAGAAATGCCAGTTTGATTTCACAGATCTCAAGAACAGTGTGCTCCATAAGAAAATAACAAAGAACAATCAACTGCCTCAAGAAGCCCAAATTAGTAAAATTTTGCATTCAAACATAATAAAATCTTCCAGTCAACTAGAAATAGAAGGGAATTTCTTGAATCTGATAATTAACACCTACCAAAACCTTATAGACAATGTTATATTTGGGAGTGAATTATTAAATGCTTCTTCAGCTGAACAGAAGTAAAGAATCTCCACTCACAAGTTCAGCACTGGACTGGAGGTCCTAGTCAGAGCAGTAAGAGAAGCAAAAGAAGCAAGGCATAAAGAATAGAAAAGAAGGAGCAAAATTATCTATTTTGCAAATGACATGATTATTTACACAAACAATAAAAAATCTCGAAAACGGCTGTTGTGTCTAGTAAATTTAGAAATAGCACAGATCATACTACCAATATCAGAATTATTCTTTTATACATCAGCTGATAGCAGCTAGAAACTAAAATAAAATAAGTCAATGCATAGTAGTACTGCAAAGCAGTTATAAATTTAACAAAAAAAAAAAAAAGCCGGGCATGGTGGCGCATGCCTGTAATCCCAGCACTCGGGAGGCTGAGGCAGGAGGATTGTTGTGAGTTCAAGACCAGCCTAAGCTACAAAGTGAGCTTAAGGCCAGTCTGAACTGCATAGTGAGACCCTATCTCAAAAAGACAAAAAAAATAAAATAAAATAAAATAAAAATTAACAAAAAAAGTGCAAGACATCTACACTAAAAACTACAAACTATTGTAAAGGAAAATTACACAGACCAAACTAAATGAAGGGACATGGCTTGTTCATGGGTGGCTACATTTAATATTATTAAGAATTTCATGTACTCCAAATTAATCTGTAGCTTAACATTATCCCAATCAAAACCACACTTATTATTTCTAGAAATTGATAAATTGGATATATGATACAGATGGGTTATACAATACATCACTTTGAAGATTTGAAAGGCAAAATTTATCTTTCAAAGGCAAGATCTGGCTGAGTGGTGCACACCTATAATCCCAGCCCTCGGGAAACTGAGCCAGAAAGGTCGCCATGAATTCAAGACCAGCCCAGGCTATGGTAAGTGAGCTCAAGGCCAGCCTGCATTACATAGTGAAACTGCCAGAAAAAAGGCAAAATTTGAGCAATTATCTCTTTCACCTAATGTTTTATGATGTTTTATTGTACTTATGTCACATCACAGATAATCTATATATAACAATTATGATTCATTGCTGACTTTTGGTATTCATGAACAGGTCAGACCCTGCCCTGGCCACTTTAGCCAGGTAGGCATGGGTGGCTATTTATAACATTTCTCTTTGTTCATGAGGATGCTTTAGTCTTAATGATGGGACATGAAGGTGCTCTAACCAATTCAGGGCAGAAGCTTTATTATATGAAGCTTTTCATTTTCTTATCAAATGAAGTTAAGTGCAGGGTTCTTGTTCATCTCTCTAGGCTCTAGAGTTAGATGATAAGAAAGATGCTAGAGGATTCTGTGGGAAATTTGGGGATGCAATGCTTAGTGCAGTGTCTAATTTATGATGCTGCCCTTGACAGCACCTTCTAACCCTGGGAGTTAGGCATTAGATTTAAATTAGGTGATAACTAAATGGCATCACCATTAGAATAATGTTATGTTTGACACAATAATACCACAGTGTAACTTTTCATTTCTCCTGTCTCATTAGCTTTAGTTCCTCTTGACTGCCTGAGACAGAGCATCTATGGTTGTTCTAATTTCCAATTTTTTGTACTCAAACACACCTCTTGGCTCTTTGTCTGTATTCTCTGTACCTGAAACTAAGAGACTGGTTATTACCTGAACAAGAGCATGAATTTTAAGGCCAGATTCCTTGATGAGACTGTAATATTTTTCAATTTGATCATGTTGGTCATCCAGAGAGAGAAGGCATTCCTTTTTTCCATCTTTTCTTTTAAATAGTGGAGTCACCCATGTTTTCATGATGTTTTGAATCTCTTCCACATTGTCTTTAGTTTTCTGAATTCTTTGTTCAAGATCACGAATACTATTGGTGATTTGAATAACATAATCCCAAATTCCTGCTCCCGCAAAGAAGTATAATTAATTGAACTACTTCATAATGGCATACCTAAAGCTAGGAATTTAATGCTTATAGATTTTTTGAGAATTTTTACATAGGTTACTTTATTATAATCAAAGTTATTTCATTTCTTGTTGTATTAACAAGCCAACCCTTACCATATCCCTGATTATAGAAGATTAAAATATGGATTACAGAGAAACAAAGGGATAATGTTTATAGACCAGTCATACAAGAGTTGGTACAGTTGCTAGGGGGTAAAATTTTTACATTCAGATACAAGTGCAATTTGATAGTCTTACATTGATTAATCAATATTTGGCTCATTCAACATGTTAAATGTTAAAAATATAATTTCTTCTTACATATTGAATAAAGCCCTAACTTGTTCAGTACAACATTCCAGAGCTTTCCTGAGTTGCTTATGACATTTTCTTATCAAACTTTTACTTTTTTGAAGGACCCTTGTTTGACTTAATCTCCTACCTGTAATTCCTCACACATTATTTTTAACTCTAGAATGGTTTATTATCATGACTAATCATGCATGACTCAGGTTATACCAATCCCTATTCTCTCCACTACACAGGAGCTCTTCAGCAGTAGAGAACATGTCCTGCCCCTCATAGTCCACCTAAAGTCTGTCACACAGTGCTTGGAACATGTTAACCAATCAATGAAAGTCCATCAGATTGAATTGGGGGGACACTAAAGAAGTAAACATCTCATTTCCTTTTTTAAAATACTTACAGTCTTGTTAAGAAAACTAAATAATGATGGTCACAGAGTAAGACAGGCCATTCTTACAGTGCCCATTCAGTGCTGGGATCTCTGGGACACTGTACGCAACCTGAGTTTCTCAAAGTGCAGGCAGCAAAGTTTCTTGAATCTACCCATCATGACCCCAACAAAGAAGGAAGAATTCTTACTCTGGTGCCTTATCTTCCTGGGTGAGCCTGAGCCTTATATTTTTAACCCAAATCAGATTACCAGGAAATAATTTGAGATGCCACTGACTTCATTAGACCCTCAAGCCCCGGTGTTTATTTCAGACCGCAGGTGCTGCCCTGTTACCTTCTGTTTTCCAGTTCAGAGTCTCCTCTGCAGCTTTCAGGCAGAGATCAATATTTTGCAGCTCTCCCTCCACTAGTGGAAGTTCCATCTCTAGCAGAGTTGTCATAACCTTGTTGTACCAATTTACCATCAAATCCAAATTGGCCACAAGCTGCCGATAGAATTCCCTGGAGTTCGACAAGGCTGCTGCTGTCTCAGGGATGTGCTTCATAGCTCGGGGCTCAAGATAGCTCATTTCTTTCAGCACCGAAGTCAGCTGGAAGAAAGGATCAACATAAATGGTGATCACTCAGGGATGGCAAGAAAACAATGGCATCCATCAAACCCTGGGAAGTCCCTAGGGTCCAAAGACCTTCTAGGACTCTTTCTAACCTCTGCTCCTATCAGTTTCTTAAATCTAGTCCTCAAGAAAGAAAATCAAGTATTAGGTTAAAGGAAAATGACTCAAAAAGAAGCATGATATATTGACTCTGTAAATCACACAAAAAAAGAGCAAGAAGAGGGACTCCTAAGAAAGAAGACATCAGGGTGGCAGAGGGAGGCTGTGGTCCCTGCACTCTGGGGTAGGGGCTGCCACTCCCAGCTCTCCCTGCAGTGGTCTGGATCCACTCTCCATTGCTGGTAGGGCTCTACTACTGAGAGTTGGACAAATGCTAACTTACTAATTATTAAGAACAGCTGTGAAATAATATTGTTTATTCCAATAGCAAAAGATGTTTCATCCAATTTAATATATAAATTGTAATAGTCACTATTAGTTTATATCCAACTGAAGAAGAAAAAATATGGTCTATTAAATTATAAACACATGCCAGATTTAAGGATGTAAATATGTAAAAAGTAGTTCATCTGGAATCAATGAAATACAGATGGATGAAATTGGAACTGAATATAAATGCTCAATAAGAGGGTATTAAGAAATTTAAATACATATTTTACAAAAATTAAAAAAATCATTTAATCTATACAATTCTTAGCCTGTTCCCATAGAGGCAAATCTCTGATCAGTTTCCTTGAATGAACAGAGCACTACTATTCTTTATTAGTGACACTGCTACAGTCTCATTACTTGAAGTTTATGCCAGGGTTGATTATAGACTTGAGTTATTAGAGTGAACCCTCCTCAACCTCAACCCACACTGCTGTTTGCATTTATCCCTTTCCTTCCTTTCCCTTTTTTCTGTCATTCTCTTTGTTTTTCTTTTTATTTTACGTATTTCGTACAGGGTCTCACTATGCAGCAACTCAGACTTGTAGTGATCCTCTTGCTTTCAGCCTCCCCAATGCTGGGATAACAAGCATGCGCCACCACACCTGGACTCTGTGTCAGGCTCAGCACAGATGGGGGTGAGGCTGGTGTGGCATGTGGTTCGGGGGATTGAACCCCAGTCCCTGCTGTCGTCCAAGCAGGCACTTGGTCTGCTGAGCTATCTCTCTGGCCCACGGTTGTTTTCTTCTGATTGTCTATAAACACCTTTAATGTACCTACTATGTGCTATACATCAGGGAAGATGGAGCACTAACCCCTTGGGTATATAGAAGGTTCTCGTGCCTCTGTGTCTTACACCAAAGACTTTATTACTATATTATAACTTGAAACCATATTATGACATGTAATGCACATATTCTTCCCTTCAGGTATTTAATATTCAATATTGCTCACATAGAATGCTGATGAAATTACCCCAAGTAGTTAAGAGATTTAAATAATTATTCATGTCTTGCCAAAGTGAAAACAAAACAAAACAGGTCTTCTAACTAACTGGATTGACTTTGACTTTAGTGGGAAGAATTAATATTCTACTGCAATTTTCTCAAAAGACACCAATATATTGTCAATGGTGCATTTCTAGAACACTTGCCACTAGGACATAAGTAGGTGAGGGCTTTTGGTTCAGTGTAGCCTGCATGATACACAGTGATAGAGATTAGTCTGGGCTTATTGTTTACTGCAGTCTACACTGACCTCTTCTAGCTAGGCATGGTGGCGCATACCTGTAATCACAGCACTTGGGAGGCTGAGGCAGGAGGATTGTTGTGAGTTCAAGACCAGCCTGAACTACAAAGTGAGCTTAAGACCATCCTGAACTGTCTAGTGAGACCCTGTCTCAAAAAGACAAAAAAATAAATAAAAAATAAATAAATACACTGACCACTGCTGGACAGAGAGAGTAGGGTCTTTTCTGGTAACTACTAACATTTCCTACAAGTTACTTTTTACTAAGGGCTGCTATCGAGAGCATTGCAAGAAGTTACAAGCACCCTGATATTAACCCATGAGATGCCACTGACATACCCTCCAGGTTCAACAAAGATCCTTCCAAGTAGACAAAATTATGCCTTCCCCCAGATAAAAACCACTAGGCTAGAGTCTTATTTCAAAAGCTTCTCTGGAATTTATTATATGTTATATAATAAAAATAGCATTTTCATGCTTAGACTCTGGCTGCCTTAAAGACAGGAACCAAGTCTTACATACACTTGACAGTTCCAGCATCAGGGCAGTGATCTCTGCATATAAATGAATTTTTTGTTGTTGTTGTAGTACTGGGGATCGAACTCAGGATCTTGCCCTTGTCAGGCAGGTGCCTATGCTGCTAGGCTATCTCCCTGGCCAGGTCTGTGCATATAACAAGCATTCAGTGTAGGTCTGGAGTATTTGTTACTAAACAGTCAATGGTGTTTGACAACATCCTCCCAAGCCACCCGGTGATGCCTCAGTCAGTAATGATTGACTTATACAGCTTGGCTCCATAAGACTGTATCACCTAGTAGCACTGTAACTGTCTTAGTTCCTGTAACACTATGATGCTCACACAATGGCAAAATTGCCTAGCAATGAATTTTTTACAACTTATTCCTGCTGATAAGTGACCTATGCATGCATTTCCCATTGCACACAATCAGAACAAATGCATTGATCACCTCTAGGGAAAAACACAAACCTGAAGCACTTAAGAAAATGTTACTCCTTAGGATTCATACCTCCAAAGAAAACTCTTGCAAGCAGCTTTTGAAAATTCTTATGAAATGCTTTTTTTTTTTGGTAGGACCCAAATGGGAAGTGACTACCACCCAACTGACCTGTGGGTTGAAGTTGACAGTGATCCGCCTCGTCTGAGGCTCACGTTGCAACAGTGGTTGAGAGAGGTTGTACTGTGACTTCTCTGACACCGACCGACACCAGTCTTCATAAAGCCCTGTCTCGTAGCTGCAATGAGAGGACACAGCAGTCACTTTACAGATGGTCTCCTCGCTCCTCCACTCCTGGCCATGCTTCAACGTATGAGCTGAAGGAACAGTCAGTTACTGATCTAGCCAGCCTGGGTCAGGTCCTGGGGTAGATAATCACTGATTTTTAAAAGTGGCATCATTTATAGTAATAAAGAAGATTCCATGTGATCTTTTGGGTGGGAATAAAGGAAGTTGTGCTCAGTCCCTGAACATCGAAGATGTTTCTGGGTAACTTTTCTCTCATACACATCTTCATGTAGCTCACAAACATTCATCATTTATTCATTACATTGACTGGACACCTCCATAGGCTGGGCTTGGGGAATAAATCAATGAGTAAATGCCTCACAGTAAATGTAGCTAAAGGACAGGACTATAGAGAACATCACTGTGTGCAAGGTGGCATGCGCCACCCTAGAAGCTGCCCAGGGCCTGAGGCGGGAGCATGGGACGCGAGTAGGGGCCGAGGAACATCAGAGAGGTGGTGGCGTAGTGTTTGTCTGTGCTGAGACAGCGAGGAGGTAAAAGCTTCTCCCTGAAAAACAGCAGCATCACTGGAGGGTGCCATAGCATGACTGTGTGCTGGAAACAAGGTGAGGACAGAAACTCTGAGCCTGGGAGTGGTGAGAGGGACGCAAAGGCCACATCCAGGTGGAGTTTTCATGTTACACTAAGGAGAAAGGTTTCCTGCCAGTAGGAGATGTGGTGACACTGTGGTTTGGGGAACAGTTTGGGCCATCAGGAGCACAATCAACAGCAAGTAGGACATTCAGGAAACTGCTGCAGCAGCTCAGTACAGAGAAGACTCAGTCTTCCATGGAGACTCTGGTGATGAAAACAGAGAGGACGGAGTGCTGTGAAGCTCTATGGACCATAGGAGGGACGGAGTGTGGCTTACCTGGCAAGCACAGGTGCCACGCTTGATTTATCTAGCATAAAACCTAGCAAAAAAAAAGGCCATATTTCTGGGGCCTGGGAGATGGCTCAGTGGAATAAGCACTTCCCTGGCAAGCACAAAGGTCTGAGTTCAATCCCTGGGTTCTGCAAAAAATAAAAAAATTAAAAAAAAAAATAAAACCTAGCAAAATCAGCATCAGAGCCATCATAGCTACTGTCCTGTCTCTAGAATCAAGAGAAAAAAGCCAATGGCAGAGAGAGAAGTGAGACCACAGGCTGTTTCCAGATCTTGAACTTTCAAAAGACCTACTCAGCTCGCAATCAGGAACTAGTATGAACCAACGTAAAACTGGCCTGCTGAGGCTTTCTCCATAAAGGATTGCAGGAGGCACTTCGGAGACTTATTTCTTCTCAGTGCAGCACTGACTCTTGCTTTCCATGTGGCCAGCAGCTGCTGCAAGGTGCATTGCTTGCCTGCCGCCCCCACCCCGCCTGACACCTTTTAGCACTTCAGGGCTTGTACAGGCTCCCAGCAAAGCTGCACTGGGAAAGCACTGCGTCCAAAATAGAACTTCTTTCTCTCTAGACTTTGTATGTGCAACCTGGAAATACTGTCCTCACAAGTACAGAAGCCAGGACACGAAGAACACAGTGTCATAGCCCCTAGGGAATTTGCGCAAACCCCAGAATGGCAAAAGGCATTGTCGGGGAGGGGTCTGCACCGTCGGAGTGAGGCAATCAATCCCCAAAGCTGCTTACTTTTCCAGTAACGAGCACATGTCTTCGTACTGTTGTGTCATTCGCTTTCCTTCAGTAGATTCCATGCAACTGTCCATGCACAAGAGAAAAAGTGATACAGAATTAGAAGAAGGCAGAATAATGATCTGAAGAACAAACTGCAGCCTGTGGAGGCCAGATAGCTTCCAGGTTCTGAATGCTCCTGAAGGTATACATGTTCTCAAACACCCACCCTCCTCGACCCACTAGAGGGCACCTGCACTTGCTAAAACTCAGGCAACCACACAGATGATGAGGGTGTTAAAACTGCCTACCCAGGGCTATGCCAACCTCTCACCTAGTTGAATCAGTCATGTACAGAAATTAGAATACTTTAAAATTCTAGGTGGTACACTTTTCTATATTAAAGAAAAACTATGAGTCATATAACATTATATATATATCTCATATAAATACATATAAATTTCATATATATATTTATTTGTATACAACAATATATAGCTAATTTCCAGTGTTTAAAATTCATCTAAGGACTGGGCTGGGGAGATAGCTCAGCAACATAAGTGCCTGTTTGGCAATATCAAGGTCTTGATATTGGGTACCAGCATCTGAGACCAGACTCGGCCCACTCTGCTCTGTAACCTTTAACTTCTGTACTTGTGAGGACATCCCTTATACTAAAAAAAAAAAAAAAAAAAAAAGTGTCAATAAATTAATCTAAGGCAGCAAGTGATAGAGGATGTTGTTACTCCCTGAGGTGTTATAAAGTCCCACCCACCCATCATCTCCTAATCATGTGTTCATGCAATGCACATACGTGGGTATGCATTGAGACATATGTATACACACATGTGTGTGTTCTCTCATGCACACACTTGTGTGTGTGTGTGTGTGTGTGTGTGTATGTGCACGTGCAGAGGCTTCCGGGAGTGTTGAAGGTTACAGAGCAGAGTGGGCCGATTCTGGTCTCAGATGCTGGTACCCACAACTTTTCCCCCTGGTTCTGACGTTTGCTGCAACATTAAATGAAAGTCCACCTCCTGGGACAACTGGTGAAGTATCTTTATTTTTCAGGACCTTCACATTACCTGTGTGCAGTCTGTATTTGCCCTGCTGGCAAAATGAGAGAGCTTATTGCAGAGTCTTTAAAATCCATTTGCTTCTCAAATCCGACTGTGCCCTCGAGCAGTCCCTTAAGCCCTCTCTCTTCTCTTCAGAGGAAGCCATGCGCTCTAAGTGGCTGTGCTCCCTTTGTGGTGAATATGCTGGCACATCACGAAGCAGGAAGGAGTGGAAAGTGTCCCAGACTGACTGGGCAGGCCCACGCCTAGTTCTCCCCTCACACGCTGTGGGATTTCTACGAGTCACACAACCCACAGATCTCAAATTTTGTATTAGGCAGAAGAAAAGGCCAGAGAGTTTTCCCATGGAGTATGTGGCAGTCTCTTGGTGAGTCTGAGAAGTTTCAGGAGACAGAACAGCCTGGCTCTGTCACTTGTATTTCACTTCATGGCAAGGAACCCAGTTTAATTGAGTAACAAATACATATTTGCACAGAGTATGGTATGTACTTGGACTCACTGTGAAACCAAATGGGGATTTTTTTTTCATGAGTCTTGTGCGGATTGCCACAATGTGCCATTCATATCTGTCCCCTCTTGGGACCAGGCTCTCTGACTACCCCAACAACTTCCAAATCCAGCTCCACTGGTCAGCCACGCTGACTGTAGGTGCAACATAGTTGCTTCTGTCTTTGAGGATGCACTCAACCAGAGACAGACACCTTGCTCAAAATTAAGTTGCTCTCAAGAAAAACCCACAACCTAGGACTGGCCGATGTAAGGGCACAGGATCGTCAGCTAACTGAAGCCTTGGCTATCACTATCCAGTAGCCCAAACTCCCCACACACCATCCCTTTCCCCACTGTCCCTCGTGGGTGTTGATTATGAGAACATCCTTGTCAATTCCTGCAGGTAGACCTCGGAGTTCCTGGTTCCTGGCAATGAGATCAGTGATAGCTGTGTAGCCCACATTCCTGAAAGCATCCCAGGCATCCTTCCTCACTTTTATATTTCTTCTTTCGTCAAGGGAATTTCTAGAAAGGGTGAGGGCTTGACTCTTCTCCCAGCCCAACTTTCAGTTGCTGGGCACCCTCAGAAAGAACTCTGGGCTAGCAGAGAGATACTCAGATCTTCTTGAAACTGTTCAAAAACAATACTATTTTCAAAAACTTAGGCAAATAACTCCACTTCTCTACCCTTCCTTTCTTCACAGTAGAGTACAGGGCTTGCCTAGCAGATACCACGCATGGTCACAGCATGGGGAGACCTCTCAGGTTTATGCATAGTTAGAGCTGTGCTATTTGGAGAAAACAGAAACCTCTAGCATTTCAGTTGGACATCCCACTTTAAAATGCAAATTTAGAGTTTTTCTGCAATATGAAGCTGATAATCCCCCCTCAGGTTGCTTTTCTAATCAGTGACACTCTAGTGGAGAAGTGACAGCCCCTCAATACCTTATCCTGCCATCCTATCCCCTCCTGCTTTATTATGTAACTTGCTCTGGCTTTATTATTTCCCAGTAGCCTTAGCAGTCAAAAACTATTTTGTCTGAGGGAATTCTGTAGAAGACTTCCCCACAGCTTGCAATCTCGGACTCATTTTCTTTAAAAGAGTTTCATGAAGCAAAAGGAGTGAGTGCACAGTGAATTAAACTTTGTAAAACACTTGCAGTCTTGGTATTGGGCCTGACATTCTCTATGATTCTTCCTAATTCCACAACTGTGTCTTAATAATGGACAGTTCTAATTCTTTGCTTTTGTGTGTTCCCCAAAGCCAGGTACTTTTAATAAGATCAAGCACTCTGCCCGGCACAGCTTGGCCGTCGGGTGAGAGCCCCAGGCCCGCTGCGCCGGAGGGACAGTTCCCAGTGGTCCCAGGTCCCACTTCACAGCCCAAGTCCCAGTGCAGCTCTGCCTGTGAGTGAGAGCCCCAGAGGTCAGTGCTACACAAAATGACAAAGACAAGGAGAAAAAGATCAAGCACTCTGGAAAATGGAGCAGAGGAAGAGTGCCTATCCCTACACGGAATTCCAAACATAAAGATGTTTCACTCATGCCTAGGCAGCCGAGAGGTCTCCAAGAATACTGGCTTTTAGACTCATATAACAGGCTCGTGCTTTCTTATTCTGGTCTCCACCAGAATGACAGGAGGAGTACGCCAAGAAGCAGTTGTAGCCTACACCTCTTTCAGACTCGATAGGTGATAGGAGAGGCCCAGGCAGCTACGTCTCTACTTCCCCCAGGTGGTTCTTATACTGCTCTTCATAAAACTCTGGCTTCCCCATTTTCTTGCCACCTCAGCTGCAAAAAAAGACATTTCATCTGAAGGAGGACTGTGGAAGATCTCTTCAGAGCTGCAGTCCTGGACTTGCTCTCCCCAAGAAATGAAGCACAGAGAGCAAAAGCCGGTCAGGCTGGTTCAGTTAGGCCAAAGAAGGACATGGCCCAGCCCCAGCCCCAACATATCAGTGTCTTTACTGCTTAGCCAATAGCTGTCTAGGCCATTGCAGGATATAGGAAGAAAGGAAGCTGGTTTTTATGCAGTAGTCAAGTGATCTGCAGTTCTGCACTCAAAGCACAGAGTGAGACACTCAGCAACAAGATACTCACGGATGTGTGATGCGTCTGAAGTTGCTGAAAGGTCCCTGGATGCGCTGCCGCAGCTCCTGTGCCCAGCAGAGGCCCCCAGCCAGGGCGGGCATGTTCTTGTGCACTGGCGAGAACCCTGGGTACACAACACAATGAGACTGAAGCAAGGCCATACGAGTTTTCTGGGGGCTCCCTCTCCACAGCACTCTTCTTCTGCTGTGATTTGCTGCAGCTACCTTGAGGCTAAAGTAGCCCTAGGCCCACACTGAGGAATCCCTGGGTAGTCTCCATGCTTTGTGACAGAATAAGCAGTGACCCAGAGGCAATGACCACGTTTCCTGCTGAGCCATTCGAATTTAATTAGCCTGGACTCCAGAGTCATAGGTGCTTAGAAGCTGTGGCAGTGGAAGGAAGAGGAAACTTTTCTCAGGCATGCAAAAGGCAACTGTGGATTGAGATATGTCAAGGAGTAGCCAGTGTGACAACACTGATCAGGGCTCCGCTTGTACCTTATGCCATGGTCACAAAATGACCTGGGTGGTCAAGGGATTACTGCTCTGGATGAGCTTGCCCAACTCAACCCTAGACACAGAGAAAGTGATAGTTCAGTGAACCCTAAAATTGCCCAAGATGATCTGTAATTTCAGGTGAGAGGGTGGCACTTTCTTTTTTTGGACAGTGCCATAGATCTGTATGTGCACATTTAACAAATACAAGAGGGGTGCATTGTACACTTCTTGGAGCAGAACTGCCCACATCAAAATCCCCTGGCCACTGGATCTACCAAATTCTGCCTCCTCCTGGATGTGCTGATTGTAGATTATCCTCACAGTATCTAGGTCTTTGTTGAACATCCTGATGAGCAGGAGGTATTTATCAGATGTATCCCGTGCTACCAATGGTCTTTCAAGCAGATTTCCTGCTATGTCTAGCAGCTGTAGAAGAAGAAAAGCAAAATGTCACAAATAAAATCTTTCCAAGTTTACACAGATTTTGTCTCCTGGCTTTTCTTTTTTACAGCCACCAATGCAGGAGATAGAGGGCAAAATTGTTATTACAGAGCTGGAACAATAATTATTAGCATGTGGATATTTCTAATCTTTCCTGATCTCCTTTGCTTCTAAAGAAAAAGGACTTCTGTCTAAAGAAAAGGACAGTTCTATCCTGTCTTGTCTTGTAAAAATCCAAATAAAAGAGAAACTAAAGATAGAAGAAATGCTAAACTGAGCTACATAGTAAAGATATGAAACAGAAGGATGGTAGTGATAGAAAAGAAGAGAAGAAAAGCAAAGAAAAGAAAGCTAAGTTAGCTGAACATTGGGGAGAATTTGGAGGGTTGAAATCTGAGGGTGGAAGGAAGAAACACATCCAAGGAAACAGTTGCTAGGAGAGTGACAGTGACTATGAGGAAAATCTGAAAAAGTGCACCTGTGCCTTCTAAGGTCTTGAGGTGCTTTGTAAAGTAGTAGAAGTAAGATGAGGAATGGTTTTAATTACTTTTTCAATCTAAATTGTGTTTCTCTGATTGTGATGCTGCCTTAAGACAAGACCATGTAGTTGTATTTAAGATAAATCCTGAGGGGATTTGACTGACGTCGTCAGACACAAAAGTTGAATTTCTTCTTACATAGGTCTTGCTTTATCTTGGTCTGAACCATCCAGCAGAGAAGTATAAAATTGAAGCATAAAAAGTAAAGCCATATTAACATGCTGAGCTATAAAAGGCTCAAGTCAACAACTTCCAACCTTGCCAGTCCTATAGATAACCCACTACTATTATGGGATACTGGACTGTATTGGATTATTCTGCTGAATCGCACACCTATCATATTTAAATGACAATGGAATACCCTTCTCTGACAAAACTAAACAAAAAAAGGGGATACAAATAAAGGACCACTTTGTACCTGTATATTCAAAATAGGATACATATCCAACTACATTCTCTTAATTCAGTGAATAGAAAGATTTGTTGTAATAGTGTTTGGACAGGATATCATGTCTGCATCTTGTACAATGAATAACCACTAAGACAACAATATGCAACGTATTAATTGTTGAAACTGTCTTACTAATCAGTTTTGAACTATCTCATTGCTATTTGTTTCTCACTGAAATTATTTTAAAAATAATTTTTAAAATACTTCCACATATCCTAAAACCAGAAGCTGAGTAGACATCATTTATCCAAGACTTCATGCTCAGTGTTATCATCTTATTTCACATCGGGCTATTTCTATGTTTCTTTAAAGCTTTTCAAGCAGCGGAAGGTATTTGGTGTTGGGCTCAGAATCTGAGATGCTCCCAGAAGATCTGGATCTCTGGGCCATGTTAAGGGGCATAACCAAATGTAGAAGAGAGTCGATTTGGGGGAGGCAGTAATAAATCAGATATTATTCAGACAAGACAGATTGAAATGTTTCCTTAATGAATTTAGGGCACTCGGCACAGATACAAAAACTTCCTACCCAAAATTCTAACATCATGTTTTCTTCCACAAAAACTATCAGATTCCCCATATAAAGGTATTTCCTCCACAATGGAGGTATAGAAGATTAGTCCCATGACTCAGATCCTGTTGAGAAGTGAGACACTTGGGCTAAGGACCCCTATGACCAGCCCGGACTCGCACCCAGGGGCTCTGACATGCACTACTCTGGTTGGACCTCCCCTGCAAGTACAAGAACGGTGGAGTGATCTCTCAGAAGTAACGGGGAAATCTGGATTTGTATCTAGGCTCTGGCCAACCTCTACTGCCTGAATCTGAGAAAACACTGATTTTCACTAACTTATATTCATTGCAACTTCTGCCTTCTTTGAAGGAAGAAAAATTTTAGTTTCTTACTAGTGAGATGACTAAAAGATGGAAACAGTAGGTAAAAGGGACTGAATAGTGGTGACTTTCCTATCAGTTCTCATAAGCTGTTATACATTTGGGAAGGGCAGAGAAAGACTTTGCCTTTTTAAGAAATTTTTGAGGCTCTTAGACAAAAGGTGCTTCTTCAGAGAACAGGATGGAATGGGCCTTTTCTTCTTCTGCCCACAGCCCTACACCAATAAAAATTGCAAGTGGTTTTCCTATCAGCTCCCATAAGCTGTTATAGACTTGGGAATGGAAGAAAAAGACTTTGACTTTATGAGAAACCTTTGAGACTCTTAGACAAAGGTGCTCCTTCAGAGACCAGGTTGAAATGGGCCTTCTCTTCATCAGTTCACAGCTCCACACCATAAAAATTTCAAGGATTAGAATTTTTAGAATCCAGGAGATGCACTCTTGCATAAATATGGATGTTCTCATGGTGGCAACCAGCCAAAGAAGTAATACAGCTGCTTAAAACACCTTCTTGGACAGATGAAATTTCCACAACAGACTGTGGCATATAGAAGAGTCACAAACTTTAAAAAATGGAGCAACTTGAGAACAGACAGAAGGGACCCACTGAAGACTCCTAGAAATTCATGTGCAGAGGGATTCACAGCATGGGTGGGCTGCAAGTTCTCAATGCAGGACTAGAGTTACCGATTCTCAACCTCTCTGGTAGTGTGACAATTAGTCATGACAGTTAATTGGCATATAGAATGATTTTAGAGACACAGGTAAGACCTTTTCTCAGTAACACTTGAAATGCTTGAAAAAAG
>PVKA01028336.1:0-14617 GCA_004027165.1 Ctenomys sociabilis
AGAGGGTTAGAGTGCAAGCAGGCACAGGAGCCGGGGGGTGGGGGGTGGTGGTGGTGGTGGTGGTGGTGGTGGTGATGTGTGTGTGTGTGAATCCCTGCCCTGCCAGCCCCTCCCCCGGGGCATGCTGAGATGGCAGTTGAGAACTGGACATGGTGGCACACATCTGTAATCCCAGCTCTTGTGGGGGCGTGTAAACAAACAGACAGATCACTACGAGTCCTATCTAGTAGTGAGACCCTGAACACCTTGTAGACCCTTCCCTAAAATACAAAAAAAAAATTGTTTTGATGTCTTTTCATTAAGCTACAGCAATGGTATATTCTGTATATAAGTCCTGAATCAAATATTTGTGGTGTGAATATTTTCTCCTAATCTGGAGCCTGCTTGATTGTTTTCCTAAATAGTATCTTTTTTTTTTTTGGTATTTTTAGGACAGGGTATAGGGTCTACAGAGTCTCACTACTTAGATCAGACTTGTAGTGATCCTCCTATTTGCAGCTTCCCAAGCACTGGGATTGCAGGTGCGCACCACCATGCTCAGTCTCAGCCTGCCCCGGGGGGCAGGCCTGGCATAGCAGGAACTGGCACAGTATGGAACTCCTGGCCCCTGCATTTGCCTAAGCAGGTGCTTTAATTCACTGACCTATTTGGCTA
Source organism: Ctenomys sociabilis (assembly GCA_004027165.1). Lineage (NCBI taxonomy): Eukaryota > Metazoa > Chordata > Mammalia > Rodentia > Ctenomyidae > Ctenomys > Ctenomys sociabilis. The sequence goes on from PVKA01028336.1 coordinate 655, forward strand.
GCCCTTAATAGTATATTTTGATAAACAAATGTTAACTTTATTTTTTATTCAAGGATTTTTTTTTTTTTTTTTTTTTTTTTTTGGCAGAACAAGGGATTGAACTCAGGCCCTTGGGCTTATCAGGAAAGTGCTAATTCTACTGAGCCATCTCCCCTGCTCTTTAAATTTATTTTTTAATAGCCAACATTAATATTATTTGCATTTATTTTATGCTTACTTTATTCTTATGCCATGAGTTTTTGTTCAGTTTCTTCTGGGATATCTCTTCTGTGCAACTTCCTCCTCTGGGTTAGGAGCAGTTTGTTCCTTTTCAGTAAGGATCATCTCAGTATGGCAGGGGGAGCTCAGGGGTGGGTTAAACTGGCCATGAGTTCTGTGAGTACAGTGGCGCATCTTGGGTGCTTCGTTCACCTGGATATGTTCAAAAGCCAGAGAATCTACATCTAAACTCTTAAATTCAGCATTAATCTGCATTTTTTAATTTAATTTTATTTTTATTTTTATTTTATTTTTTTTGCAGAACCGGGGATTGAACTTAGACCCTGGCACTTGCCAGGGAAGCACTTATTCTACTGAGCCAACACCCCGGCCCCTTAATCTGCATTTTAGAGCATGTGTGGCAAAAATTCAGCATTCTTTGGGCCACCAGCCCTGTGTCTAGCCCCACTGTTTGGCCTGGGCATACCCACCAACTCTACACATTACTTCTTTAATGTGACATCCTTCAGATACTTGGTAGCTTTTTGAATATGCCTACGCTTAATGAACTGGGCAGTTACATGCATGCTCTTAAAGTAAATGCAAAGATTTGAGCCTTTTTTTTTTGTATTTTAGGGAAAGGTCTACAGGGTGTTCAGGGTCTTACTACTAGATCAGACTCATAGTGATCCAACTGTTTACAGCCTCCCAAGGAGCCACCACGCCCAGTCTCAGTTGTTGTCTCAGAGCACCCTGGGGCCAGGCTGGGCCTGCACAGCAGGGATTGAACCCCCACCCTGGCCCTGCGCCTGCTTGCAGGCACTTTTAATCCATTGAGCTATTGGGCCTGCCCTGAGCCTATTGATCTGCATGATTTTGTGGGGTTTTCTTGGTCTAGAGTCGCGAACCATTTTCATAGGTCACTTCAGGCCACTCACAGGAAGAGCTATTTTATTCTTTTTGATGAGCTAGGGCTCATATGCTAGCTCTACACTGATCTGTATTCTCAGTCCATATGTTTTAAATTATGGTAAAGTATACACAAAACTATCATTTTACTGGTTTCAGAGTATGCTGTTCTGTTGGGTGTGGTGGTACACAGTTGTAATCCCAACACTCAGGAGGCTGAGCAAAAAGCATCACTGGTTTTGATGCCAGTTTGGATACATGATGAGTTCAAGGTCCAAAAGAAAAAATACCCAGTGTCCTGAAGTACAGAGTTGAGTCTATCATGCAGTCGTCGCCAGCATACATTTTTTTTTCTTTTGCGGAACCTGGAATTGAACTCAGGCCCTTGCAGTTGCCAGGGAAGTGCTTATTCCACTGAGCCATCTCCCTGGCTTCAGAACATTTTTATCCTCTCAGCAGCTCTGTATCCACTGAGTAAGAGCTCACCCACTGTCCCCTCTCCTCAGCCCCTGTGACCTGGTGCATGTCCTGTGTCTATGAATTCGCTGCCCCTAGGTATCTCATAGAATAGAATGAATCATACAGTACTTATTCTTTCATTGCACTAGGTAAAACAGATGTGGGAGCATTTGTTAGAATTTCTTTGTGTGTGTGGCCCTGGGGACTGAACCCAGGGAACCCTGAGCTACATCCCTAGCCCTTTGTGATTTTGTTTTGAGACAGGGTTTCACAAGTTGCCCAGGCTGGCCTGAAACTTGCAGTTCTCTTGCCTCAGCCTCTTCCATGTGTGGGATTGTGGTTTCTGAGGGCAAATGGCGTTGTACTGCATATGTGTGATGCATTGTGTTTACTGCTCATCCCTTTCAAGACACTGGGCTCCTTTCTGCCGTGAGCAGCAGCAGTGTGAGCACGGGCGTGTCCACGGTGGAGCCCATGCTCTCAGCAGTGGGTTTGCGTATCACAGTGTGCTTCCATCGAGCAGCTGCCAAGCTCCCTTCCACGTCACAGTCCCATGACAAGGCACGAGGGCTGCACTTCCTCTGTGCTCACCAGCGCTGGCTCTTTCCTGTTGTCTTCATGTAGTGGGGCTGGCATGTCCCTATGGCTTTGACCCGTAGTTCCCTAGTGGCCTGTGACATTGGAGTGTGTTATCATGTGCTTAAGGACCATTTGGATGTCTTCTTCAGCGGAATGCCTTTGCAAGTCCTTTGTATTCTGATTGTTTTGTTGCTTGTGAGGTTTTTTTCATTCTATGATTTGGAACCTTTGATGCCGTTTTTAGTATTGGTGTAGCCCAGTTTACCTATTTTGCCTTTTTTTTTTTTTGTCTTTTTGAGACAGGGTCTCACTATGCAGTTCAGGATGGCCTTAAGCTAACTTTGTAGCTCAAGCTGGTCTTGAACTCAAAACAATCCTCCTGTCTCAGCCTCCCAAGTGCTGGGATTACAGGCATGCGCCACCACGCCCGGCTCCTATTTTGCCTTTTACTGCCAGAGCTTTTGCTGTCATATCCACAATATCATTGCTAGATTCAGTGTTGGGAAGCTTTGCTCCTCTTTTTCCTGCTAAGGGTTTTAGAGTTACAATCCATATACTTAATTTTGTTTATAGTAGAGGGAGAGGGCCAGCTTCATTCTGTTCAAAGTGTGTGCCCAGTTTCCCAGCCCCACTGGCTGACAGAAGCTCCTTGGTGCACTCAGTGGTCCTGCACACCTTTTAGAACTCTTTGGCCCATGTGTGCGAGAGTATTTCAGGGCTCTCCCTCTGTTGGTGTGTTTGTTTTTGTGTCAGTGCCATGCTGTACTAATCATTGTAGCTTTGTCTCAACTATTGAAAGCAGGAAATGTGAGCCCTCCTGCTTTGCTTGTCAGTTTAGCTACCTGGAGTGTCTTGGAGGGAGAGACAGACAGACAGACAGACAGACAGACAGACAGACAGACAGACAGACAGACAGACAGGCTCCCCCACTGCTAGCTTTTGTTAGCTTTTTGAGGAAAGGTTTATTTTGCGTTGCAGTTTCAGGGGTTTCTGCCCTTGGTCCACAGGGTCCCTGCTGTGGCCAAGGTAACACAGGAAGCCCTTGGTGGAAGGACCTGGTGGAGTGGAGCCTGGGAATCTGAGTGAGGGAAGGAGTCAGTGTCCCCAAGGTCATGTCCCTCAGTTTCCATTGCTTCCTAGGAACCAGCTGAGTTAGGATTTCCTTGATGGAGTAATCCCAGATAAAGTGAGAGGTCTCAGGATCCATCCCAGTCTAGAAGCCCTGCCTTAGACGTAGCCTTTAGGGGGGCAATTTAGATCTCAAGAGTAGCCAACTCCCTGGCTCACGGCTCCCCAGTGACTGGGGCTGCAGGTGGCGCTCACCACACCTGGGCTTCCCAGAACGCTGCACAGCTGCTGTTGGAATTTTGCTGGGGACAGCCTTGAATCTGTGGGCTGTTTGGGGGAGCGCTGTCAGCTGAGCAGCATGTCTTCCAATTTAAGACCATGAGGTTTTCCTTTTAGTTATGTCCTTACTGTGTTATGTTTTAATCTTTTTTTCACTCTTTTCTTTTGTTACATAGATTAATGGTTTCAGTTGGCATTTTTGCATATGCACGTTATGTACTTGGATAATTTTCTCTCTCACAATTGCCTTCGCTCTGTTCTATACACAATTTCAGATTTGGGCGGGGGGGTCAGTTTTTTTTTTTTTTTTTAACATAGGGTCTTACAGTGTAGCTCAGGCTGGCCTTGAACTCCCAGTGACCCTCCTGCCTCACAGACAGTAATATCTTGCTCTTCCCTTTTCCCAAGACAGGTTCTCACCTGCTGAGGCTGACCTTGAACTCACTGTGCCACCCAGACTGCCCTCAGCCTCCGAGAGGTGGGATCTCAGGTGGGCACCAGCCTGTCCTTCCTGAGCCTGCCTTATTGTGCTCAACTTTCACTCTCTCAGACACATACGTTTTCTTTCAGAAGATGGGATTTCGTTTTCCCTTGTGGTAAAGTCGTACTCCATAGTACATACAGACACCATACCTTTTTTGTCTGTCTGTCTATTTGGTACAGGGTCTTACTGCGCAGCTTGGACTCATAGTGATCCTCCTGTCTCTGCCTTCCCAGTGTTGTGATTATAGGAGTGTGCTACCATGCCTGGCTTGGGGCCAGCATGGTGTACCTAGAGTTCTGGGGCTGGCACTGCTGGCACGTGATTGAACCCCAGTCTTGACACTTGTCAGGCAGGCACTGAGACTGCTGTCTCCCCAGCCCAGAGATATCCCACTTCAATCCTCTATTGACGGGTTTCTAGGTGGCTTTGCAGCCTGGCTGTTGTGCATTGTGCCGTACAACCCTGTGTATGCTGGTCTCTAGAGCAGCTAGATCTGCTTGCGCTGTGACCAAGGTGGGGTGCAGCTGACTGGTGGTAGCTCTCATTCGCATTTTGCGAAGTGCCTCCATGCTGATCTCCAGCGCTGCCCCCCAGTAGTGGGCAGGCCCCTGTCTCACCGTGTCCCCAGTGTCTGGTGTTTTCTGTGGGTTTTTTTGTCTTTTTGAGACAGGGTCTCACTGTGCAGTTCAGGCTGGTCTTAAGATCACTTTGTAGTTCAGGCTGGGTTTCAAACTCACAACAATCCTCCTGCCTCAGCCTCCCGAATGCTGGGGTTACAGGCATTGCGCCACCACGCCCGGTATTTTCTGTGTTCTTGATCTGACTGGAGTGAGATGGAATCTCCGTGTAGTTCTGATCTGCATTTCCCCTTTAATTTCATATCAGTATTTTATAGTTTTTCATGTATAAGTACGTCCTTAGTTTATTCTTGTTATTTTTGATACTACTATATACAGTGTTTCCTCATTATTTTGTAGTTCAATTTTTGTGAACTGTTATGTGAGTTTTCAAAAAATATTAATGTAAATTATCGTGGATTTTTTGCTATGTTGTGGGATTTTGGAGTACCACATAGTCTATGTATGCTCAGGGGGCCATGAGTACACTGTGGACCCATGCCTGGGTCATGGGAAAAGGCCAGTGGGAGTGACGGTGCCAGGCAGTGTTGCTGGCACTGCCTCTTTCCCATTACCTCGTATCCCTAAGGTTCTGAGGAAGCCAAGCTCTGCTGAGTCTCAGCACTGGGGCAGGATGGACCTAGAAACTCATAAATTGAAACTTCTGCTTGTGAGTTTCTGTAAACAGGAAGTTTTTGTGTACCCCCAAGTTATTATTGGTAGGTTCTTTCAGATTGTCTGTTTGACATACATGTCATTACTTGTGAGAACATATTATAAGAAATTGGAATACTTCTGAAAAAAATAAAATTGCATAGGTTTACGAGTTTAGGATATGGTTCAGAACATTAGAAGTGTCTTTAAGTGTGGGAAAGCTTTAGAAGAGAAGGGTTTATAAAGCCTTAAAATATATACAAATACTAAAATATGTCACTTCTCAGATTTTCACTTATTGCAGAGTGTCTGGAACATGACTAAGTGGAGACCACTGTATACACTAAACTGCTTTTGAGATTATTGTTATTGTATAGAAACGTTACTGGGTTTTATGTGTTTATGTCATATCTTGTAAGTTGCCTGGATTTACTTACTGGTCACAGCAGTCGGGGGGTGTGTGTGTGTGTGTGTGTGTGTGATCTTAAGGATTTTTGATTATAAGATTATCGTCTGCGAAATGAAATTTTACTTTTTCATTTCCAACTTGGATATCTAAAGGTTTTCTATTTTATGTAGTGACTCTTAATTTTGTTTTTGTTAATAATTTCTTTCTCTTTGGAGTCTGCTTATATAACTTGTGAAACTGTCCTCCCATTTTCTTTTTTTTTTGTGTATGTGGAACCAGGGATTGAACTCAGGCCCTTGCGCTTGCCAAGGAAGCATTTATTCCACTGAGGCATCACCCCAGCCCCTTGTTATCCCATTTTCATACCTAAATTCCACTCTTAGCTTATGTTTAGGCCTATGGTGTATCTGAGGCTTTTCTGTGTTGTGTGACAGGGAGCCAGGGCTGCTTTTTTCCTTTGGTCCCCACTGTCTAGTATCATTGTTAAGAACACTTCCCTTTCTCACTGAGCCCCCATGACCCTGTTCGCAGTGATGTGTGTGTGCTTGATTCTGTCCTGGGGTGCTGTGTGCGTCCACTCCTGTGGGCCTTTGCTAGTAACAGACAATCTGGGGGAGACTATGTCCTTGACAAAAGAAGCCTCAGGGTCAGTGCTGTGTTTTTAAACTTTGTTCTTTTGTGAGTCTGTTTGGGTAGGGATTATTTTTCCATTAATGCACACATTTTAGTTTAGGTTTTGTATTTTTTTAAACCAGGGATTGAACTCAGGACCTCGTGCTTGCCAGGCTAGTTTAGCTTTTTGAGGCAATGTCTCACTGTGTAGTCAGGCTGACCTTAAACTCAGTGACCCTCTTGCCTCAGCTTCCCAAATGCTGGGATTACTGGCATGTATGACCACACCAGGCTATTTACCTATAAATTTTAGAGCCAGTTTGTCAGTTTTCCCAAAAGCCTTCTATAATTTTGAGGGAAATTACATTGAATTTATGAATTATTTGGGGAGAATTGATAGTTTAGCAGTATTGAATGTTTCTATTCACAAATACCCATCATTTATTTGATTGTCTTTACTGTCTCAATGAAATTTTACAGTTTTTGGTGCAGAGGTCTTTCCTTCTGTCAGATTTATGCCTAAGGATTTTATGGGTTTGGATACAGTTATAAACAGTATTTTGGCTTTTTGTTGCTGATTTTTTTGCTTAGGCCAGATTTCACAGTGCAGTTCAGGCTGACCTGGAGCTTACTATGCAGCTGAGGCTGGCCTTAGTCTTGGGGATCGTCCCGCCCCACACCTAGTTTATACACAGTATTTTTTAAATTCCATCTTGCAGTTGTTGCAGAGGTAGGTGTGATAGTGCACATGTGTAATCCCAGCACTTACGATGCTGAGGCAGGCAGGTCAGGAGTTCAAGCCTGGCTTGGATGACATAGTTGTGGTTCTGCCTTAAAAAGACAAGTTATTTTTGTGTATCAATTGCATCTGTAGGAATGCTTAACTTTCCTATTAGGGCTAGTGGGTATGGTAGGTTCCTTAAGATTTTTTACATATAAAATTGTACTGCATTGATTTGTTCAGGGTACCGAGTGGAAGCAACAAGAACAGAAACCCTGACTGTGTGACCACGTGTGAGCTGCATGCCTGTGCAGGTGGCCTTTCTTAGGCTGATAGGGTCTTCTCCTGTTCCTAGTTAGTGGAGTTTTTCATCATGAATGGATGTATAATTTTTATTTTAATTATTTATTTTATTTATTCATTTTTCTGGTTGGCCATGCATGTGGTGCTGGGGATCGAACTTTGGTCATTCCATTTGCCTAAGCAGGTGCTTTAGACTGCTGAGCTATCTTGCCAGCCCTAGATATATAATTTTGTTAAATACTGTTTTCTGTGTCTGTAGCAATTACTATCTTTTTCCTGTATTGTAATAATACAGAAATTGCTTTGAGCCATTTTGGATGGTAATCTTGCATTTGTAGAATCTCTGTTGTTGCATTCTATGGATTAATATTTTGTTGGGGATTTTTATGTCTTTATTCATGAAAGAAATTACTCTCTAATTCTGTATTTTTTTGAAGTCCTTCCCTGACTTTAGTATCAGGCTTATGCTAGTTTTATGAAATGACTTGGGCCTCACATTTTCTGAAATAATTTATGTAAGATTGGTCATTTTTATCTCTTAAATTTTTGATACAACTTAATATAGTAGAGCCATTTGACTCTAGAGTTTATGGGAAGTTTTAAAATTTCTTGACAGATGTTGGGCTTTTCAGATTTTTTGTTTTTTGTTGTGTGTTTTCAGTAAGTTTGTGCTTTTCAGTAGTCTGTTTCATCCAGTGTTGAATTTATTAGCATAAAGTTATTCTTTTACTGTATCCTTCAGTGTCTGTAAGATGTCTAATAATATCACTCATATAACCACATCCCTGGCCCCCACTCATAATTCTTTATACTGGTGTTGTTTTCTCTTTTATTAAAAATATTTATTTATTTGATTCAGGGTCTCACTACACAGCTGACTCATAGTGAGTGATCCTCCTATCTTGGCCTCCCCAGTGCTGAGATTACAGATGTGCTCCATCATACCCAGTTTCCATGGCTGGCTTGGTATAGGGCAGCACCACATGCAGTATCAGCGATTGAATGTGGGTCCTTGTACTTGCCAGGCAGGCTCTTAGACCACCAAGCTATCTCCCTAGACCCTTTTATTTATATTTTAGTATACAGTCTACAGGGTCTCACTATGTAGATTAGACTTGTAGTCACCCACCTGTGTTCAGCCTCCCCAGAGTTGGGATTACAGGCGCATGCTACCTTTCTCAGTCTCACTTGCTGTCTCAGTGCACCATGGGGGTGGGGCTGGCACTGCATGTCAGGGATTGCACCCAGGCCACTGCATCTGCCTAAACAGGCACTGTAATCTGCTGAGTTATTTGGCCAGGCCTCCTCCTTTTATTCTTTTTTTTTTGCGGAACCGGGGATTGAACTCAGGCCCTTGCGCTTGACAGGGAAGTGCTTACTCCACTGAGCCATCCCCCCCCCCACACACTTTTTTTTCCCTTTTCTTCCTTTTATTTATTTATTTATTTTTGGTGGTACTAGGGATTGAACTCAATACCTTGTGTTTGGCAGGCAAGCACTTATTCCAGAGCTATCTCACTGGCCTCTCTTGATCATTTTTTTTACTACAAATATATATATATATATATATATAAATTATTTTTATTTTTATTTTTTTTAATTTTTGGTGGAACTGGGGATTGAACTCAGGACCTTGCACTTGCCAGGCAAGCACTTATTCTACTGAGCCATCTCCCCAGCCCCACTATAGCTTTATAAATTTTATTAATCAAGAACCACCTTTTTACTTGGTTATTTTTATAGTTTTTTGATATCATGTATTAGACTGAAATAAAAATATACATATATATGACATCCAAAATACATTATTTGCTCAAATATTCCAATTTGTGTTGTATTTATTATTTTCATCATGGCTTATGTATATATGCGTGGTATCAAATACCCAGATAAATCCTCTGAAACCAAGAATGAAATTACTCCTCCTTTAAAAAACAAACAAACATAATTTGGGGTTTAATTTAAAGATATAGTATCTATTAGATTTAGTTTGGTCATATTCAGAGAACATATTCTATACAGTTTTGAGGCTTACTAAGGTTCACATAATCTTATAATGTTTTAACTGCTGCTGATTGAGATGGTCCTCAAATACACGTAGTCAAATTCACGTTTTTGAATCTCCTAGAACTTACCTGACACATTTCTTTTTTTTTTTTTTTTTTTTTTTTTTTGAGACAGAGTCTCACTATGCAGTTCAGGCTGGCCTTAAGCTCACTTTGTAGCTCAGGCTGGTCTCGAACTCACAACAATCCTCCTGTCTCAGCCTCCCGAGTGCTGGGATTACAGGCCTGCGCCACCACGCCCGGCTCAACCTGATACATTTCAACTTCTCATTCTCTCAGCTGCTGGGACAGGCCTGTTAACGCCTTAAACTACAGCTGGGTGTGGGCTCCTGCATGTCCTCTCAAGCAGCTGGGAGGCCAGGAGAGGAGGATTGTAGGACTGAGGCCAGCCTAGGCAATTTAGTGGGGCTATAGCTCAAAGTACAATTTTAAAAGGGACGGGGATGTAACTTGGAGCTCCCTGCGCTCAATTCTCTAGCAAAGTCTTGAACTGTGATTATTGGTTTGTCTGTTTCTCCTTTAGTTCTATCAATATTTACTTCTTTTGCTTGGATCTTCCTTGGTGCTTGAACATTAAGGATTGTTTTGTCTTCTTGATTAAGCTTTTGTCATGAGAGTGCTTACTCAGCTGCAGTAACACTGTCTGCTGCTAGCTTAAGGGTTTGGGGCTCTGTCTGCTGCTAGCTTAAGGGTTTGGGGCTCGTCTTTTGGACTCAGAGCAGTCACTACGAATAGAATAGCTCATGGTTGGTTTGGCCTCTTGGCCCAGTCTCAACCAGAGAAACGTCTCTCTGCTTTTTAGCCAGTGATAGTACTTAATGCTGAGTGGAGCTGCTGATGTTGGACTGTAAGTCCCTTAGCTTAGCTCTTGTTTATCTTGTCTGTCCTTTGCTCCTCTGACCCCTTTCTTCCTCTTTCAGGGAGAATTGAATCTTTTTTAGTACTTTTTTTTTGGTGGGGGTTGATACCAGGAATTGAACTCATTGTGCTTACCAGGCAGACACTGTGCCACTAAACTATATCCCCAACTCCCTTTTCCTTTTTTTTAAAAAAATGCTTATGTCTCTTTATGTTTTAAACGCTAGATTAGAATGTGCACCCTTAATGTACTGTAGTTGGCCTTCTAAGAACGTGCGGGAGCGCAAGGCCAGCAAGGCAGCACACGTGCTGTGGTGCTCCTGCCTTGTGCTTTATATAAATTCTACTTTATATTGTTTTTACTTTAGACAGTTTTTGCTTTCTAAAAGAGATTGAAAGATACACATAATTTTTAAAAAGTGTTCTTGCTGCTTACTGGCATATTTACCCTCTCTGCTGTTCATTTCTTCCTGGAGAAGTGGTTTCTATCTGTAATCATTTCCTTCCAGCCAAAAGAATTGCTTTTGGCCTACGTCTGCCGGAGACTCGTTCCTTCAGCTTTCAGCTATTTGGAAATGTATTCACTACCCTTAGACTTTCTGAGGCTATTTGCACCAGATATGGGGTGGGAGGTGGCTATTTTCTTCAGCACTGGGGGAACTGTGTTCCCTGCCTCCTGGTTTCTGATGAGAGGCAGCCCCTCGGACAGCTTCCCTGCCTGGCCTGTTTCTGAGTATTTTCCTTTTATCTTTTCAGTGGGTTGACCTTGATACACTTTTATGTTGGTTTTGTTTTCTGCTTGGAGGTCACTGACCTTGGATCTGGAAATTGATTTTATTCATCAATTTTGGAAAGTTGCTCGACCATGTCTTGTCAGTGTGTTTTTGTTCTATTCTTTTGTATTTCTGAAACTCCACTTAAAATACTCAGTTTGTTTCGGTCCCATAAACCTCAGATGATCTGTTTTATATTTTGTTTTCCATTCTTTTCCTTCTTTTTAAAAAAGTTTGGGCTTCTGCTGTGCTATCTGTCCTCAAGTTCACAGGTTCTTTCCCTTCCTGCGTTCAGCTTGCTGATTAATCCATCAATGTTCCTGGCTAAGATGTTTTTCATGTCTGGAATTTATATTTGTCTTTTAAAATAGTTTCTACACCACTGAAGTTCTCCATCCCCTCTATGTATGCCGCCTACCTTTCTACCCAGTTCTGTGTGTGTGCTGTTATTGGAGATTTAGCCCACTGAGCCATGTCACCAGCTCAATTATTTAAAGAATTGCCCAGGCTAGCTTGAACTTGAGATACTCCTTCCTCAGAGTACTGGGACCACGGAGCTGCTCTACTGCGTTGTCAGTCATTTTAAAGGTCCTGTCAGAGAATTCCCACATTCAGGTCCTCTCTGGGTCTTGCTGTTAGACTTCTCTTCTCGCCAAGGGCCATGTGTCTGGCCATATCTCAGACCTAATGGTTTGTTAATGAAAGGCCAGAGTTGTGTGGATGAGACCCAAGGCCACAGGTGGCTGCAGTGGGGCTGTGTTGTCAGCCTGGCCCCTAGTTGAACTAGGCCAGTGCTGTGCTGTTTAGTTACAGGTCCCTCCTTAGGGCGATGAGCACCTTCCCTCAGGTGGGACTTGGACTTGGATCTGAGGGTCTGATTCGGCTCTTGCTTTGCCCACAACAGTCTTGGGAGGCACCCTGAGGTCACCTCAGGCCTACACAGGTCTCCCTCAGCGCTGGGCTCCTGTGCAGATGCCAGTGTGCTGCTAAACTCCACTGTGCTGTTGTCCCTGCGCTTTTTAAATGCATTTAGAATAGGTTCTCGCTACACAGATCGGACTTGTAGTGATCCCTCCTGTTTTTCAACCTCCCAAATGTTGGGATTACAGGTGTGCGCCACCATGCCCAGTCTCATTCATCATCTCAGGAACCCCAGGGGTGGGGCATGCCGGGGATCAAATACTGGCCTCTACATCTGCCTAAGCAGCCACTTTAATCCATTGAGCTATCTGGACAGCCCTGCGCTGGGCTCTTTATGGAGCCCTTTGGAGATCACACACTTTCTTTTCCCCCTAGCCACTGTAGCCTGCAGATCAAAGCACTGGCCAAAATCCATGCCTTTGTTCAGGATATGTGAGTACTGCCCTGATTCCAGAATTTGCCAGTCCAAGGGAAGATCTTGATTAGCTCCCCACTTATAAACGGTCTTGTCCCCGTATTCTGCTGTGGGTTGCTGTGGGCAGCCAGGGTGGGTCCTCCCTGTCCCAGACTTGACATTGTCTGCAGGAGACCTGACCCAGCGTCAGTGGGGTGGTGCCAGTGCACATGTGTTCCTGCAGGCCCCTTCTTTAGGAGCAGGGGATGGTAGGAGCAGGCGGTAGGTGCACAGGGCAACACTGCCTCAGAGGTTTTAATCCCAGCTGGCTTTGTCTCCCTAGGACCCTGAGCGAGCCGCGGCAGGCGGAGATCCGAAAGGAGTGCCTGCGGCTCTGGGAGGTGAGCTGTGCAACTGGCGGCCCCTGCAAGAGCTAGAAAGAGATGAGCATCTTAGGTGTCCTCGCTGACCCCACAGCTGGGTCAGGATGGTTTCATTCTGTTGCTGCTGGCCCTGTGTAGCCACACAGATCACAGAGCCCAGATTAAAGGATGTGGCCCAACAGGCGTCAGCCTCCTCTCATGCCATCTTCTTCCCTATCTACTGTGTGTGTCCCCTGCCCCTACAGCCTTGGTCCACAGGGCCTGAAAATCATAGCTCGTTACCTCATTCCAGATTCCAGACCAGGCTCGAGTTGCTCCTTCTTCTTCGGACCCAAAGTCTAAGTTCTTCGAGCTGATCCAGGTAGACGTGGGATCTGGGGTAGATATGAAAGGAAGAGCCTTGCTCTCGGTGTGGATGGTGTCACTGGGGCCCACCTGCCTGGCAGGCAGCACCCCAGGCCCTGAGCGCTGGGGTGCAGCAGCCACAGGTGGAACGTGGGGTGCAGGTGTGATGTTCTGGGGCCAGCAGCTGACAGGACTCTTGGCCTGAGATGGGCGCGTCCCCAGAGTCCCTGCCCCCCACAGCCTGGTGTAGGAGTCTGTCCTGGAATCACAGGCAGGGGAGTTGCACGGTGCTGCTCCTGACTTCTTTTGTCTGCTTTTCCTGCTGCTGGAACCCTGGCTTTTCTAGGGCCTTATTCAAATTGGCCTGCATAGTAGGCCACTGTGCTGGTTGGTGTGGGTCAGGGACTGCAAAATGAGGTTGATAGACTTAGAAAAGTATCGTGTATTTTCCGAATGGGTAGATGAGGTCACCTACCTACTCTCCACCAGCTGCTGGAGACACCATTCTTGCTGTATAGGAAAGGAAAGCTCTGAAGTCCTGGAGCCTTCTGTTCAGCTCCTCTGCACATCAGTGCGTGCTTGAGGGCTGTACCCTTCCGTTTCCCAGCCTCACCTAGTGGGTCCTGAAGGAACACTCAAGTAGTGTGAGCTGATCCCATTTAGTGCAAGGCAGGATAGCGCAGGGGCACGGGTCTGGGCACAGGTGCTCCCTGTCCCTGGTCTCTCCCAAGGGCTGGCACCTCCCCGGCCCAGCAGCATGTCCTCTGCTCGTGGCTTTAGGGCGCCGAGATCGATGTCTTCAGCTACAAGCCCACCCTGCTCACTGCCAAAACACTGGAGAAGATCCGGCCTGTGCTGGACTACCGCTGCATGGTGTCTGGCAGCCAGCAGAAATTCCTCCTCGGCATGGGGGTAGGTCTAGGCCCAGTGG
>PVKA01028336.1:14717-29605 GCA_004027165.1 Ctenomys sociabilis
CCCCTGCTCCAAGTACCTCACTGTCCTGCACTCAGTCACTTTCGTGTCCTGTTGCACCTTTTCTCCTTTACTGACTTGTCCTTCACTCCTCCCCTGGTGTTGCCGTGAGGATCCTGTCAAGCCCAGGCCCTCCTGCCCATCAACCTGGCACTACCAGTCCTAAGCCCTTGAGACTCAAACCCCTCTTCCTCCACAGAAGTCCCAGATCTATACGTGGGACGGCCGCCAGTCAGACCGCTGGGTCAAGCTGGACTTGAAGACAGAGCTGCCCCGTGACACACTGCTGTCCGTGGAGATCGTGTATGAGCTGAAAGGGGAGGTCAGCAGTTCGTTCTTGTGGCTAGAGGGCTGGGCCCAGGCTGGCAGGCGGGGATGATTGTCCTTGAGCAGCTGCCCTGAGCTACTGTCATCTCAGGATAGCTGTAAGGAGAGAAGGCAGAGGGGGCTGTGCCCTTGGGTGAGAGATGCATGGGTCCCTCACTCCTGAGTGCAAGTGCTGCAGATCCCACCCTGCTCAGGTGTCAGGACCACTTCGCTGCTGGAAATTGCTGAAGAGATACAGCAGGACCGCTGGGGCTGAGCACCCCCTTCCTGGGTAGAACAGAGGCCACGTGCCATTGTGGACAGGGTCACAGCACTCTTCTTGCAGGGGAAGGCCCAGCGGAAGATCAGCGCCATCCACATCCTTGATGTCCTCGTGCTGAATGGCAATGATGTCCGGGACCAGCATTTCAACCAGCGGTGGGGCCTGGGCCCGGGGCTGGGTGAGGGTGTGGGTGTGATTCGGCCAGGCACTCAGACCTTGGTCAGCAGATTCCAGCCCCTTTGCCCCACCACAGCCGGGAGGAGGAGGAGACTCTGGTAGAAAGGGGAGGGTGATGAGGAACATATCCAGGGCTGGGTGGTGTGAGTCGGGGTCCCGATCTGGTAGATGCTCGGGTGGAAATGATTGAGCACAGCCACTGGTGTCCTTTGGGAGACGAGGCCAAGATGCTGAGCAGAGACAGCAGGGTGCTGCCTGGGCCACAGGTGCTGCCTTGGAGGTGGCACTAGCCTCTGATATGCTGCTTGCATTACAGGATTCAGCTTGCTGAGAAGTTCGTGAAAGCTGTTTCCAAGCCCAGCCGGCCCGACATGAATCCCATCAGGTGAGCCTCTGGTCTCCCTCTTGTGTCCCTGTAGTGGCTCCTTCTGTCCACTGCTTTTGCCTCTGTGCAGGGAGGGTGGCTTGGTGTACACTGCCCTTCGTATGTGGCTGGCTTGCAGGTGCTGGGGAGGTGGTCCTGGCTAGGGTGTCAGCCTCAGTGGCCTGACTCAGCAGTAGACCACAGACCCATTCCTTGGGGCAAGGTGAACTTGTTCAGGATGCTGCATGTGCTTCCTGAGAGCATGGACTCCTTGGGTGTCACTAACCCATCACTTAAGCCTTTTTTATATTGTACAGGTAAGAAAAAAAAAAGAGAGAGACCTGGAGGAATTTTTTTTTTTTTTTTTTTTTTGTAGAACTGGGGACTGAACTCAGGTGCTTGCCAGGGAAGCACTTATTCCACTGAGCCATCTCCCCGGCCCCCTGGAGGAATTGAAGTAGGAAGCCAAGGAGTGTTGAGGGAATGGGGCCCTCAGCTTGGGGCCAGCCAGGGTTTGGAGATCAGACCCATTAGTTACAGAGGGCTCCCTCTGCTTTGCTCCATGGTGCTGGAGGTGACTATTCTAGCAAAGTGATCTTCATGTAGATGTTACTATTCAGATGAGATCCAGTACTAAAGTGAAGGATGTCACAGGAAGTACTCATCTGCGCTCTGAGGCTCCTGCCGCCAGGCCCTGTAAGATGGCTGGCTCTGCTGCTTGCGGTCTGCTTGCTGAGCCCCTGAGCGCCTTCTGCAGTCGCGGCTCTGGAGGCCATCTGGGCCCAGAAGTGGAGGGTTGGCACCCCCACAACTACTGGTAGCTGTTACAGAAGGCCTCCGCCTGGGATATATAGGCAGCCCCAGGCTGTGTACTGCCTGTGCTAAGGACATTGTGGGCTGCCTGCCTTCCCCCTATTTCCCAGGAGGGGTGAGAGCAGCAGGGTCACAGCACCTGGTCACCTCCTCCCTGAGCTGCTTGTTGTGGGAAGGCCCAGGCAGAGGTTAGGGCAGCTTGTGCCTGCCAGCTACTTCCCAGCCTAACTGTCCCCTTTCCTTGTCCCTGCAGGGTGAAGGAGGTATATAGGCTAGAGGAGGTAGAGAAGATCTTTCTCAGGTGAGTGACACCAGCACAGTGCAGGTGTGGGGAATGGGCCTGGGGGCAGTGGTGGGGAACTGCCTCAGCCCCACTGGAGGCAAGCAGAGGGGCATGTCAGGGAGAAATACGGGCTCTGCAAGTTACCAGTGAACCGTTACAACTATCCCTGCAAGGGGAAGGGCAGAAGCGGCTGGAAAGGGTGTAAATCCCAGTTGCCAGAGTGAGCTTGAGCCTGGAGGGGTGGTAGGCACCCTCAGGCGCAGGCTTGGTGGGGCAGGGTTGGCTTCCAGCCCACTTGTGCAGCTTCTCTCAGGAGTGGATGGCCATGGGGTGAGTGAAGAGCTGCCAACACCCATTTGGCCTTCCTGCTATCACTATGGAGCCCCACCAAGTAACAGTAGCACAGCAGGGTCACCTGTCACTCCCCTGTGCGGTTGGGGGTTCAGAGCCTATATTCTAACCCTAGCACTACCTCCAATCCAGGCCAAGTGTGTACCTCCATTTCTGTGTCAGAGGGTGGGAAAGTGGTTGGGGTGGCTTTGGCATGGCCCCAGACTGAGGGTGCTCGGCGTGTCACATGCTGTCTGCTTGCACACTGCTGCGGGGATCAGGCTGGAAATGAAGATCATCAAGGGCTCCAGCGGCACCCCCAGGCTCAGCTACACAGGGCGGGATGACCGGCACTTTGTGCCCACAGGCCTGTACATCGTCAGGACACTGAATGGTGGGTGACAGTGACTTCCTTGTCCCACCCCTTCCCTGGCCAGAGGGACTGGCCTAGCTCTGCCCTATCTACTATGGAGAGTTGCCTCTGGCTGGCACTGCTGTGCTGTTTCTTAGATGTCCCATGAGCCTTTTTAGTTCTTTGTGGACCTGGAATGGATTGGGGCAGAGAGGGGAGTACAGACACAGTACTGCAGCAGCAGATGCAGAAGATATCCAGGTTTCTGCCTGTCACCCCTGGAGGATAGCAGCAGGGCTGTCAGAGGTCACCTCTAGTCACCCTCCAAGAGCCCCTCTGGGATGGGGGTAGGGCCGGGTCCTGCCGAGTGCCAACTGTCTTCCTCTCATTAGAGCCGTGGACCATGGGTTTCAGCAAAAGCGTCAAGAGGAAGTTCTTCTACAACAGGAAGACCAGGGAGTCCACCTTTAACATCCCCCCGGACTCCATCGCCCCATTCCAGTGAGTAGCCCTGTTCTCCACGCCCTGCCTGTCCACTCAAGACTTGACTGCTCACCAGCACGCAGGGCAGATATGTGGCTACATGGCTGAGGTCCAGGCAGTACCTGCTCGGCCAGGCACTTGCCCAGTGGGGGACCCATACAGGGCCATAGGCCTGGCCCTTGGGATTCAAGTATCCAGCATCCATTTACCAGATTGATGGTCATGGGTGCTGACAGCAGCCTTAACGAGCCTAAATTAGTCACCATTTAATTCCTTACCCCTCTCACAGTTGTACTAGAAAGGTACAGACAGGAACCAGGACTGGACAGTCAGTCTCCACACGACCTGGATGGGTGTGATTAGCACAGCGGCTATTGCTGGGAAAAGCTGGTTCTGGGCATTGTGGGAGAAGCAGGGACCTCTGGGTGCCTGCTGACAGCTCTTCTCCCTCTCTTCCTCCCTAGCGTCTGCTACTTTAGCCGGCTCTTCTGGGAGTGGGGAGATGGCATCCGCTTGCATGACTCCCAGAAGCCACAGGATCTGGACAAGCTGTCCAAGGAGGACGTCCTGTCCTTCATTCACATGCACAGCCACTGAGCCCTGCTGGGATGCTCCCGCCCACTGCCCTTCCTCTCCCAGGCCAGGTTCCTTCTGCCTCTGTGAAGGGACTGGGGAGCACCAAGCCTGGGGTTGCAGATGGGGCCTTTGGAGGACACACAGGTTCCCATGCCACCTGCACCCCAGGTGGGTTTGAGGTCAGTGCCCAGAGGACAGGACAGAGTGCTCTGGGTACTGCTGGTTCTCTTGGGACTCCTGCAGACTAGCTTTCCTGAGCTTGGCACTACCCAGGGAGCCCAGGCCCCTGCGGTTTCTGGCCAGGAGCAGTTGTTGTACAAGTCAGTTTTGCATTTGCTGTGTTGATGCCAAGCTGGAGAAGATTTGGTCTCCTCTTCCACTCACTCCCTTTCCTGGAGCCCAGCCCAGCCCTGACGGTCCTGGCAGGCCAGGACAGATGAGGGTGGACCTTAACACCCTGTGGGCTCAGAGCTGTCTTTGGCACCAGCTGTGACTGTGAAGCCTTCCTGGGCTACTTTCAATCCAAAAGTTGGGCAGGTCAAGGAGGATAGGAAGTGGTCTTCAGAGCCTGCCTTTCCTTTCACTTCGAAGTGGTGTCCATCCTGGGGCAGCTGTAAAGGCCTATCCTGAGTTTTGAGTGGAGTTGCCCCGGTGGCCGTTGCATTTTCTCTTATCTTGTGTAGGCACAGAGGCAGGAGGGAAGCAGGGCTGCAGCTTGGGGCAGGGAGGACACCCAGGTGGGTTTTAACAGGAAATGCCTTTCCCAGATGCCCCCTGGATCCCTAGGCCCCAGTCCCGTGCCAGCCTAGTTTCCATGGAGCAGGCCTGCAGCTCCCTGTAGGTTGGCTGGACTCTACTGGGGCCCTCAGCTGAAGCCCAGGCAGTCTGGATTTTACCCAGAGCTGGGCTCCTCCGTGTGTCTTGCAGAATCTTGGTTCATTAAAGATAAACATATTTTTAATGCTTGTGTGGCTCAGTGCTTTGTGGTCTGGCTTGGGCTAGAGATGGAGAGAAAGCTCTTGAGTGGGAGAAGAGAGCGTTTGTTCAGTCGAACAAACCCATGCTTCCAGGGCTGCTGCTAGCCATCGGGACTCTGGCCGCAGTTAGCAGGGCTGGGGAATGAATAAACACAGCCCTGGGAGGCGGGGCAGCACCTTTCTTCTTGTACATAAATCACTCAGCTCACATGGTGGCACTGTGACAATCCAAGACCAGACTACGTGACTAAAATAAGAGGTGGCAGACCAATTAGTGGCACCAGACAGGGTCTGGAGGGAGAGAAGGCTGTGCTGGCCCTGCTGGGACCTGCCTGCCCCCCCACCAGGGGTGTGACCACTGTTCTCTCAACCCAACCCCAATGGCCTCTTTGACATCTGCCCATCTGTGGGCTTCCACCCTGTCACTGCTGGCAAATGGTGCCCATGCCTCTGCCTTCCAGCTCGTGCCAGCAGTGGAGCCAGGGTAAGGTCTCCATTAGCTCTGCCTCCACCCCCTCTGCTCAGCCCACCCCTCATCGCGAACCCCGCCTGATTTACTGGCCACTGTCACCATCAGTCTGTCTGGTCATTACCGAGGCCCCTGCTGCCCACACACTCCAGGCCTCCGCCTGCCTGACACCACCAGGAGATGGATGAAGTCCGCACTCCCGGGAGACCTACAGCCAACCACTTCAAGACCCAAGTGGCCCTTGCTGCGCAGGCTGCATTTTTCTGCCACAATTACAGGCTGAGGCCGATGGCGTGTCAGTAGGGATAGGAAGATGGTACAGTGGCTGCCCACCTTCTGAACTCCACACTTGAAACTTAAGAATCTCTTCTCCAGCCCTCAGTGCCTGCCCTGCTGCCCTGAGCTACAACTGGACCATGACATTTACTCAGCTAAGTGGACGGTGGCCTGGTGTTCTTTATTGCCTGTCACTTGGGCTAAGTGGGAGCCGCATCTTCCTTCCAAAACCTGGGATGGGGCCACAGGAGGACTCAGCTGAACGCCCAAGTGTGCATGGTGCTCGTAAGGCTTCGAGGGCTTGCTTGGTCCGGAGGAACCCGACTCACGTGGTCCAGTGTGCGTACAGCAGGGCCAGGAGGAGGAAGATGGCCACCGAGAGCAGCATGTTCTTCCGGTTCTCCTGCCGAAGCAATTTCAGCTCCTTCTCTGGAGGCAAAAGGGTAAGGGATGTTCCAGGTCGGTCAGCACCTCTACTGCTTCCTCTCCCACCCAATGCACACGTTGCTGAAGGCACAAGTGACCTCAGCCTGTCCAGACCCTCAGCCTGTCAGCCCCCCGTTTTGGCATCTTTATAAAAGTCCCCAAGTGCTACTCAGCCATTCTCTTCGGATACAGCTCAGGGTGAGGCTGGGTATGTCAAGCTTGTGTGACATTGCTGGGTACATCCCCTGGACTGGTCTGTCCCCCATGTGTTTCTGCCAGGTGCCCAGCCCTCAGGAACTGGGGTGCTAAGGCTGCAGTCTGCACCACGTGGTCAGGTTTAAGTATAGAAAAGCCAGCCCTGCCACTGCCTCACCATGTGATACACAGGGGACTGCTACTCACTGCTAAACTGAATGGTGACACTGATTCTGGATGAAACCTGATGCCCGACCCATGAGGGATGGGAGTGCCAGAGGCCAGACCCACATGCTGATTCTCAATGGTCCTTCTGGAGCTTACTGGAATAAGTGCCTGCCTGGCAAGCGCAGGGTCCCAAGTTCAATCCCCAGAACCGCCAAAAAAAAAAAAAAAAAAAAAAGAAAGAAAAAGAAACTCAATGCCCTTCTGTCCCCTGAGGAATGAAGGAGAACCTGCAGAATCCCTGCTGACTGTCTCTCCTGGCCTCAGCAGTGACTGATGCCAGGGCTCTGTGCCCAGAAGGTGGCAGCAGTGTTCCATGCACAGAAGCCCTTCCCACTTATGGGGCTGTCTTGTGCCTCTGCCTAATCTCACCAGGAGATTCCCTAGTTTGGGGGTGGGGGTCAATGTCTGAGGCCTGAGTGGACCAGCATGGCCACACCCCATCATCCTAGAGAACACAGCCATCTGTGGCTGTCCCCCTGGGACACAGCAGCACTGGGGACGCTCCCAGGCTGCTGGATTGCTCCCTGTGGTTCTGTCATGTCCCCAGCTGTCTGACCCTCTCAGCCCTAGGGGTGACAGGAGATCCCCGAAGGTCACCCAAGGGAATTTACCATAGTTCGAAGCTCTGTTCATTAGGCTGTTTCTCTCCTCCTCCAGAGACCTCCTGTAGGGGGAAGGCATTTTACAGCACAGGTCCTTCTCATGTCCCACCAGGGGGAGGGGACAAGGGCTCAGGTATTAGGGGACAGGAGCAAAGGTCTCATTCACTTGGGGGCCCAGGACAGAAGCTGGGGCATGGGTGTTACCTGTCCTCAAGGCTCAGCTCTTCCCTGTGGAGCCGGCAGCTCACAGCCTCCAGGTCCTGCCGGCACTGGGACAGCTTCTCCTCCAGCCCATCGATCTGAAACACAGTCCTGGCAAGCTCGGGCACCACGTGGGGCAGGTGCTGAAGTGCAACCCACTTGAGCCTAGTGGGGAGGGGCCAGGCTTGCCCTCTCCATGGGCCTATTTTGCTGTCCTTTCTCCACCGTATGCTGCAGCCTGAGCCCCTGGAAACAGGTCTCAGAGTTGTTCCCCACCGCCGACCAGCATAGGTCAGGGTGGAGGCACTGCGCCCTCACTGCTGCTGGCACAGTAAGGGCTGGGCCCACAGAGCACTGTGCATGGCAGGCTCCTCCCGTGAAGCCATGAGGCTGGAGCACCAGGGCCAAAGAGGCACTTTGCCCACTGACACTAGTGCAGTCTCTAAATTGTAAAAATAGAGATTCAATGAGAATCAATAAAAATTAACAAAAAAAAATAAAGCAACTGAAAACCACTGGTCTTTCTTTCTGACTTGGTTCTTCGGCAAAACACTTCCCATCATCAGGACAGCTGTAACCTGTGTAGTGCTAAGCTCTTGAAAGGCTGAAAAAAGGGTCTTCCGTTTGCTTTGAAGAGGTTCAGAGTGGTCTTCTCAGGGACAGTGCAGGGAGGCATTCTGTAAAGCTCCCGGCCCGGTGGTCTGAGCCTGGGTTTGGCCTTGCACATGTAAAGCCATCACCCTGGCCACCTGCTCACTCAGGCCCCAGTACCGTCCCAAGCCGTGGGCAGCCAAGTTGAGCCCAGTACAGCAGCCAAATGCACAGCACTCTAGGAGCCCATCCCCTACTTGGCATGGCTCTCTTACCCTCCCCGGGCAGGTGTGACCACCTCTGGCTCACGCATGGGCAGCCAGGCTGCCTGGCAGGGTGACTTCTGAGCAGTCAGCAGCGTCCTCCTCTTCGAGGTCCCAGCCAGTTCTGCACTCATTCCTTCCTGCAGCTAACCCTGCAGTCAGGAGACCTGCTCCCAGGGATGGGTGTCCACAAAGGCTGGGCCCCTGCCACTCCCTCTTCTTGAGGCCTGGTCCAAACAAAACTACAACTGTTGCCTGCAGCCCCAGCCGCCACAAACCCCAGCTCCTGCACAGGGCCCTGTGGGAGGCAGAACTACAGAGCCTGCTGATAGCTGCCTGGTAAACTGTGCCACTTCCCTGCCAGTGGTACCCAGAGGGAGGCCTGGCTTGGGTGACAGGGATCCTAGCTAGGAGATGGGGCTGTCCCTGTGGAGGCCAGAGATCTTTGCAGATAGCTGTCCAGCAGAGAAGGGCACCCTGGGGTCACGTTTGGGGAGAGAATAGCTCAAGCCAGTGCTCTTGGCCATCACAGCCCTCCACCAAGCACAGCTCAGTCTCTTTCTTTTTGCAGAACTGGGGACTGAACTCAAGCCCTTGGACTTGCCAGGGAAGTGCTTATTCTACTGAGCCATCTCCCCAGCCCAGAGTCTTGGGACCCTGAGACCAGCTGCTTCCTCCCATGGCAAAGAAACCCAAGCAGGGCCCCAAATAAAGTTTCATTTGTTGACACTCCACCTCCTTCCCAAGGCCATCTCTGCTGCCAGAGGCTGGACACACTCCTCCTCTGGAAAAGCCACCAGTCCTCTCGGGATCCTCCTCGCTGGGTCCCGAGCTTAGCTTTGCAATGGTGACAAGAGGCAGCCCATAGGTCATGACTGACCACGAGCTAACCCATTTCACTTGGGCCTGTGCCCTAGCCACAAGAATGCCATAATTTGCAGCTCCTGAGATTACACCACAACCCCTCTGTGCCCACAGGCCTGGCCTACTCAGGAGGGTTATCTCTGAGGCTCTGAGACAAGTGGCAACTGGAGTCTGGAACCTGCCTCTTATGTCCAGAGCCAGGAAGAAATAGGCATAGAAACCAGGCACTACACAATGCAATCTTAGCATGTCCTTCTAGGGAGGGAGCAGGTGGGGAGGGGGTTCTGCCCTTAAGACACCCCTGGGAAAGCTACCAGGTACCCAAACTGGTGGTAATTATTCCAGACCAAGGCCAGGAACTCATGGTAAGCAAAATCTTAAAAGAAGCTAGCAAACCACAAATGGCCAAACCAATCTGCCATTGTGCTTAGGACAGCGCCTACAGAGCTGGTGACTGGGGGCCTTTATCTTGCACAAGGACCATTTATTTGCAGTGCCACTGAATAGCCCCTGCTTTCATTTGCCACTTTTAATGAGGGTGGAACAAGTGAACACAAATCAAGGTTTTAAGGATTCAAGTTCTAACCTCCCTCTATAAGAATTTATGCCTGACAGCTGTCTGATTCCTTTCTAAATGCAAGTCCTTTTTTTATATCCCTCCCTTGCCCCCCACCTGGCTGCAGGACACAGGCTGCATGACACTGGCCAGAGACCCCTCTCGAGGGTGGCCCTGCAGGGTCCCAGGCCGGTTTGGCTCGGGAAGGTGGCCCACACCCAGCAGTAGCAGCTACGTGGCCTGGGCAGGTGGGAGGGAGACCAGCAGCTCGGTGTGCAAGTGGGAGGGGAGAGTACCCAGAAACAGGCTCTGCGAGGCCTCAATAGCTCTTCAGTCTGCTCCCAACTCTGCGCACACAGATTTCACATGCTGTGGCCCAGGCTAGCATCTTCCTGCCACCCAGCTGAAGGCAGCAGATGCCAGGACCACGCAGGTTCTAGTAACACAGTCAGAGCTGCGTGGCAGTCAGCAGATGGGCTGCCAAGAAGACTTAAGTTGCACTGCCTATGGCTGGGGGTGGGCACGTGCACTGGAACTGGGGCCTGGCTGTCACTCACTTCCAAGTGACTGGCGGGTTTCAGAGTCTGCTCCTTAGCAGACTCAGGTGAAGCACAGATAACCATGGTTCCCAGCTCAGAGAGCTGTTACGAGGGTGATCTGACAGTACCGGTGCTCAGCACACTGCCTCACGAGGAGGGGTTCGGCAAGTGCTTTCTATTGTTACTGCAGTGGTTTTGCTGGATCTTTAGGGAATAAAAAAGGCTGGGCAGGGCCAGTGAGATAGCTCAGTGGACTAAGTGCCTGCTTAAGCAAGCGCAGGGAGCAAGGGGCAGGGAGCAGGGTTCATCGCCAATAACACATGCAGCACTGGCCCCGCCCCTGCCCCTGGGCACACTGAGCCAGTCACAGACCAGACGCAATATGTGGTGGCATATGCCTATAACCCCAGCACTGGGAGGCTGAAACAGGAAGATCACTACTAGGCATCTGAGCTGCAGAGACCCTGTGCCAAACACATTAAATTAAAAAAAAAAGGCTGAGTAAAGGATGGCAAGAGGGGATAAGGCACAAAGCCAGGACGGGGGACAGAGGCCTGCATCTGCCACTCCCTGCTCTCTGGAGGATCCAAGGCATGGGGCCCAAGGAACAGCAGCTCCAGCTACTCGGGACGGCACACTAGGAGCCTCTGTGGTCCTGCCCAGAAGGAGTGGGTCAGGGCCACAGGACAAGGCCAGGCCTGGCAGAAACTGAGGCCAAAGACCAGCAAACCATAGCAGAGGCCAACAGCCCTAGGTGCTGGGAGCGGGCACAGGGTACAAAGCAACCAGGTCCAGCCAGGCGGACTGTGAAGCTCCATGGCAGGGAGGGGACACTGAAGGCTCTGCAGCCTCCCAGGACTTCTGTCTGGCAGGCTGGACAGCAGCCCACAGCGGCTCATGTCCTGGGACTCACTGGAAGCTAAAGGGGCAGCACTACTTGCTGTGACCATCACAGGCGGGGCAGAAACAGCCTTGTTCAGGTGGTGTGAAGGCAGAGTGGGGGCCCCGATGGCCGGTGACACATTCGGAAGCCATGGGCAGTCACTATGAGGGCAAGAGCTCAGCCTCCAGGTCACTGAGCCAGCAGGTGAGGTGGGGCTACAGTCACCAGAGGACACGGGACCCCAGGAAACATAGGTGGCAGTGTGGGCGCCCTCTGTGAGCCAATGGTGCCTCTGCACCTGCGCAAACGAGGACTTCCTGGCTGCCCCGTATTCCCCGAGCCACCAAGATGCAGGCGGCTGCGCACAATCTTGGGCCAGAGGCCAGCAATGGGTAGGCCCTAACCATGGGAGAAGAGGGCATGGAAATCAAGCAGGCTAAGCAGGGCATGGGGTGGAGAAACCGCACGGCCTGCTGCTGAGCTGCTGCCTCTACGGGGCCAGGAGGGGTTGGGTCCGGGAAGGGCACGAGACTGGGGCACTGTAATGTCCCTGAGGACATTACAGGCCCCAGCTGAGGGGTCTGAGTGGCTGCTGGAAGGTGCCAGGGAAAGGTTTCCTGCAGCACAGGGCAGGAAGTGTGGCTTCCCGAGGCTTGCCCCAGCCTTTTGCACCTGTGGCTCTGAAGCTCGGCAGCCTCAGGCCACATAAGCAGGGCCCCTCCGTGCTGCCTGCTAGGGGAACACCACCTTACTCTCAGAGCTTTAGGGCCTTCTCCCTGGGGTCCCACACACCATAAAGCCACTGTGTTAAGAGAAATTGTAAAATTCGCCTGAAATCCCCAAGAGGCATCTTTTCAGGAGCATGAAGCCTGCAGGAATCAAAGCCTGAAAGAGGCCTCAGTGTAGATGGAACCCTGCACCATGGGCTCACAGATAAACTGCAGGTGGGCAAGGGTCAGGCGGCCAGCTCCAGGCAGCCTGCGGGCACCCGTGGCTTGGTGTGGCTTCTACTCTGCTCCCAAGCTTGGCCGAAGGCTGGCATGGGGGCCACTTGCCTGGAGGTGGCTGATCAGCGGTCATCGAGGAGGGAGCTCAGGTCAGCCCTGGCAAGCTGCAGCGGGGCCATATGGCCCAGTGTTTTCCAGCCTAGGAAGAAGTCTACCTGTGCATGGGGCCCTTACTCCTGGGAGTAAGTGGCAGAGACTGCTAGGTTTGCCCCCATTAGGCAGGGTCACAGACTACCGCAGACTAATACAGAGCATGGGGCCTCATGAGTCTGGGTGACACAGCAAGTCGGAGAAGCCTCCAGAAACCAAGTCTGCGACACGTAACAGCAGCAGCCGCAGCCCCTTTACACATGAGCACATGGAAGGTTTGAGGCAGGGCAAGCTGGTCCTCTCACCAGCATGGCATTTTACAGATGGCAGACTCAGCCCTGCAGAATCAAGGAACTTGTCCAGGGTTACACAGGCTCGGGGGCACAGCTAGAATGCACAGAAACACCAGCTCTGTGCACTGGGTTCTGGGGTAGGCTATATTGTGTGGACAATGGAGCCGGCTGTCCCTGCAGGAAGGGGCTGTCCCCATCTGGATGGAGCATACTCCAGGCTCGGGAGCTCAGGCGCCCCCACCACAGCAAGCCCCTTCAACATTTCTCAGGGGAACTGCAAAGGTTTTCAGGAGCAGCTGGCCATACCCAGGAAGCTGTGCAAGTACTCCTACAGTCTGCAGGCCTCTACCTGAATGACCTTGGGCAGGACACAACAGAAGCCCTCGGTGGGAGGGCCCTGCAGGGCTCTGCACCGAGGGCAGGCCAGAAGCCAACATCAGTCTGTTCTTATCCTGATCTCTTCCCTGCCACCAGCCCATGGTCACACCACCCTCAGACCACCAGGCCCAGCCACGAAGGAGGCGGGCCCCGCTGGCCTGCTGAGCCCTTCCTTCCCCAAGGGCACGAAGGCCAAGCTCAGCCTCTGCCTGGAGTGGCATCAGCTATTACCCTACAGCCTGGCAACTGGGTTTCCAGAAACCCACTGTCAATGTTGGGAGGCTGCAGGCATTTATTATTGTAACAAGCACAGGGGCCAGGGCACCTGCCCAGGTGGTCCCTGGTAATAGCCTGGGCCTTCCATTTGGGGCCTAAGAAACACAGCCAAGACACTTGGGAGTCAGGGGCCTCAATTTTCCGGTTAAGTGGCGGAGACTCCATCACTGTTAACAGGAGGGACTCAGGGCTCTCAGGGCTCACTGCCAACAGGAAGTGAGCCTTCACCCGGTGTGAAGTGTTCCCTCCATGTGAGGCAGACATGGACAGACTCTGCCAGTTTGCAGTCAGTGACCAGTTCTCAGGGTAACAGAGCCACCAAGGGACTCTTCATTTCCCTGGACCCTCATAATCCCTGAGCCGAAGGCTGAGGGTTCCATGGAAGCCTTGGAACCCCAAGGTGTGGCCTGGAGATGAGGCCACCAGGTCTGCAAGCAGTGCCCTTGTACAGAGGCAGGAGCTGTCACTGGGCTGAAGGGGTTTGTTTTCTTTTCCCCAATATATATTTTTGGATAAATTAGCAAAAGCTTCTTCATTGCTGAAAGGCTCAAAGCACTTCTCAAGAACTGGCATCCACCCCGCGCCTTATGAATTCATTAATTAAGATGCTGGCAAACAGCCACTCCACGCACACTGACATCCAGCCGCGTGAGGTAATGAGGTTTCAGTCTCCTGACCCCGTCAAGTGGAGCAGAGCCAGGCACAGGCCACCCGGAGAAGTCACCTGCCCAGCGGTGACCTGTCGCTCTGTCCCACAGCAGGTGAGGCTCATTTAATGGGCAGTGGGCCTTGAACAGGCCTAGCCGACAGTCCCCTGTCCCCACTCCCTGGGCCTGGATGGCCAGGGGGAAAATTTAGGCACCCCCTTCTGCCACCTAGGCCACTTCAGCAGCCATTTCCTGGTGGTCACCATGCTGCTTCCTGTCCTTGTGTGAGAAAGCTAGTCCCCCCCCATGGTGGAGACTGTCCCTTGTGTCCTACCTGCTTTAAACAATGACAAGTGTCAAGGCGCCCTTCTTCCTGGCCTAGGCTGCTTTCTCCCTGTAGCCCACCAACTCCCTGTCTGGTAGGGACTGTCCAAGCTGTGCTGATCCCCAGCCCACCTTCTGCTCCCTCCACTGCGGAAGCCAGAAAATAATGGCAGGTGCAGCTAGGGTGGGTCACGAGGCAGCTGTGGCCAGTGAAATCAGCTGGGAGACTCCTGAGAGACCCACCTTAAGCTTTGCTGATAAAAGGGACAAACAGTGTTGACTTTCCTCCTTTGTGACTTAAAGTTGAACATAATGCCTGGAACTGTGGCAGCTGTCCTGTGATTATGAGGAAACAGTTAAGAGAATGAAGAAACCCTAGTTCTAACACAGCTAAACTTTTGAACCAATGCTAGCCATCACCCAAATAAAAATATTCTATTTGCTTAAGTCACTGAGGTCAGTTTTCTGTCAGTTATAGTCAAAAGCTTTCCAAACTGATAGGCGTTTGTAACCTTTCTGAGATGTCTGAGACACTATCCAACTGTTAAGACCAGGCAATGAAAGACACGATGACACTAGGTCAGAAAGCCACATCTAATGACACTAGACCAGACACCCTCACTGCCGGGGCAAACACAATAGTGACCAAGTCAGAGGTTAGCACTCTCACAGATTTAAAAAATAATTTTTACATCAGCTCAAATCTTCCTGTCAGTTTAGACTAAAATACCTTCCCTTCCTCCTCCTCCTCCTCAACATTAAAATCAGGAGCTGTGAGCTCTTGCCTTGCATGGACAAGGCCCTGGGTTCCATCCCCAGCATTACAAAAATATAAGGGA